>JARHVA010001435.1:2102500-2137500 GCA_037957365.1 Torreya grandis | reverse complement strand
CCACCTCTTAAACTTTTGCTTTCAATGGACTCAATTTAAACCTCTTTTTATCCTTCACAATCATGTAGGTGAATTATATACCATTATACATGACTCCTCTATCAAAATTCCATGGCCTTCCCAACTACACATGAAATATATCCATGGGAATGATATTAAACAACACATAATATTTATATGACCCAATATAAAAACTAGCCATACATTCCTCATTTCCCAATACTTGATGACCCTTAATGGACCACAAAACATTATATGGCTTTGGATGATCTAATATTTTTAGTCTAACTTTTTCCACCATTTCCTTAGAAACTAATTTATTATGTGATACCACTATGAACAATAAATTTGTAATAATTACCTCATGTTTTGAAAATAGTCTATAATAGGTTATTTATTTGTTATAGTTCATCTTCCTCCTTTGATGGTTTCAATAACACTCTCTCCATCATAATAAATTCACCATGCTTTAGTTTTCCATGTGTGTTGGATATCTAACACTCTTTTAATCTGCATGAGAAACATGATTACTTGATTCAACCTTCTTTTTGTTGTTCTTAAATGCTCCAAGTGACTCTTAAGCTCTATACCGACCATATTTTCCACATTAAAATTAGTTACCCATAGACCCTATGCTTTTTCCTATAGAATAATAATATCTTTCTCTTTGGTGTTGGTTCTAATTTTGTGATGTGTTTGTTTTACCTTCATGAGTATGTTACCATCTTTCACCAATGGTTTTTCCTCTTTATATTGAGGAACTTAATCTACCTATAGATTTAGTTTATTTATTTATATATAGCTTTTCATTCACCTTCAATGTACATTAATATATTTCCTCAACTAAATTAAACCTAAACATTTTAAGATCATATTGAATGGAGATACAGAGTCCATTCACGTATCTTGAAACCTTTTCTTGATCATCTTCCATATGAAAGACTCTAATGGAAAGTCTATTAAATTATTCTCTGTATTATTTTACATTTAACTCCCTTTGTCTCAAATTCTTCAAAGTCTTGAAAAAACTAAAATCATAATAAGAAGGAAAGAACTTACCTTTCATCTCTGTCACGATTCTCTCCCATGTTTGTATTCTATATTTGTATCTTATATCTCTTTCTAGTTGAATATGATCCCACCATAAGGATGGATGACTTTTAAACTTGGAATAATAAAATTTCACCTTCTTGGGATCCTCCATTGATACATAGTCAAAGTAATTATCCATAATTTTGATCTAATATATGATATTTTGAGGGTTTAAGCTTCCACCATATCAAGGGGTACATCCAACTTTGGTTTTCTATCCAACTTTGTAATAGATCTAAGAAATATACTCTTGGGTTCTTCCAATATCTTTTCCACTTCATCCTCTCAAGCTTTTTCTCTTTCATTATCACTCATATTCAACATATGTTCCTCTTCTCTAGTTGGAATCCATTCCTCTCATCATCTATGCCAAATCTAAAACTCTAGGTTCCCTTGGTATCATAACCATTACAATGGTACTATGTATATGTGTCATGTTTTCACCCAAATAAAAATTTATCTTTCATAAATAACTCATGACTTAAAAATATTATTCACAAACACAACCCAAGAAGTCAAACCTTGATTTGATACCAATTATTGTATATGGGATTGAAGGGGGAAAGTGAATGGTTACCTTATTCCCTAGAGGTTTTTATCTCATCTTATTCTCTCAAGGACACATGACTCAGCGTGGAAATAAATATTATATTTATTGATTTTATTTTACAGAGATTACACACACATCTTACACTCTACCCTTCCCTACACTATGAATAAGACACTCTCACTCTAAATACTAGATTAAAATGAACATACACCTCTTATTATCCCTCTAGTTTTTATTTACATGCTTTGAGATTTTGTAAGATCCTTAATTATCATATTTTATGGAACTACATTCTCCACTTGCTTGATCTTCATTACTTTACTAGATTGTGGAGATGACCCTTCCCTTTCCCTTCCAAAATTTAATTCAATCTTTGGTGGATAACACTAACATCCTACAACACATTTTAATCTCCATGTACTTTTAAAATATGTCCACACATCATGTTCAATAAATATAGGAATTTACTCTATACACTTTCACCACATGGATGAAACCTTTAGTGTATATGGACTAGTTGTTTACAAATATTACTTGCCTAAAGTAATGGTTTCAAAATTATCAACTACTTAAAGTATCTATTTTGTCATGATTATTTCAAAATGTAAATAGAACATGATTTAAACCAATATTTTTGTATTTTATTTCCCTGTAGGACTCTGGATGATGTTCTTCAAATTTGTGTTTATTTTATTCCACGCATGTGATTTATTGAAAGAACATTAAATCAAATAATAAAATAAAAATGTACACATGTACAAGAACCCTATCCATGTTTTTGTATGTTTCAAGTTAACTTATGAACATTGATCCTCCTACATTACATGGTTGATAAATCAATGTGTGCATTTGTCAATGGAACTAAAAGACATAATATGATATGATTTCTTTTGGATCTTGCTTGATATGTTGAATCCTTTATAATGTATCTCTAGGTTTATAATTAGTGATACATTTTTTAAGAAATACTTCTTGCAATCCATGCATTATATACAAAGATCCACTTGGTAAATAATTATACCAATCTAATGTTCCACCCATTAATGTTCTAGAAAATAATTTGAGTATGACCAATCAGTGCTCTTCATAATTGGGTATAGATAGGTAAAATTTATGAACATGGTCCTGAGGATATTCATGACCATCAAATAAGTATAATTTTATAATGACCAAGCCACAAGGAAAAGATATGTTTAAGATTTAATTTTGAATAGAGTTGAAGTATGCATAATTATCCCTAAGGTTGACTTCATATTCTTGTTGATAATATGATAGATTATGCACTTTCATTTGTAGGTATCTAATAGTGTGCATCATGATAAGTGCCTCATGTGTATAAATTTTTGCATTATCATACATTTCATTTGAAGTATGAGCCCTATTGTTTATAATTTATGGAGGCACATTAACTTGCATAGGTGTATGAGTCAAACATTCAGAAAAAAAATTAAAATTGTCTCAGTGCTACAAGCACATGCCCTAAGGGTTATATTGTGCAACATTATAATATTAAAATTTTATTTAGTATTTCCTAAAAATTCAAGAAAAAAATCAATATTTTCAAAAATATTTTCTTTCAAAACTTGGATAACATAAATATGAATATTTTTATTCTCAAAAAATGTGACATTTTTTTTAGTTTAGCATTAATGAGAGACATAACACCTTCATCAATTTTCTAAATTTTCACCATGATTAATGTTAATTAATGAGTGAATAAAGGTATGAATGTGAAAAAATGAAAATGTGACTTGAAATGATTGAGAAAACCCTATGAAGAAGAGGGTTTGTAAAATGCTATGTAATATTGGGAAAATGTAAGCACCTAAATATAAATTAAGGTTTTAGAAATCAGCATGCATGGAAAAAATTCATATCTTAAGTAAGAAATTAATAAAAACATGTTTATAATAAATCCTAGGTTTAATGTTCAAAATATTTTGGGTTCAACATTTATGTTTGCCCTTTTTCTGGTTTTACTCAAAATAGGAAAAAAAATGTCAAACACATCTAAACATGTATATATTGAAATACAAATTTTAGGACCACTTAAAATGGATAAATATATAATAAATCCCAAGTTTCATAAACATATGCTAAAATAATTTAATGAAATGATAAATAAGTTAATAAAAATATGCACCTTGACCGTTATGTAAGTATGAGACTATATTCTAATTATATTGACTATGTTAAGCCTGGTCTTAAATTTTTGGACCTACACTATGTTATGATAGAGTGCATAGTTGTAAAATACTATCCTATAAATTCCTAGTCATAAAAATCCTAGTACACTTATCCTATCTATGTGGCATCAATCCTATCTTTTTATCGACATACCTATCTCTATATGATTGAAAATTTGAGTTCTTTATTATTCGTATCTTATGCTTTTTTTTCTGAATATACCTTCACTTCATATATATGTAAGTCAAAATATGTTATATGATTAAGTATTCTCTTTGACCTAAATTTCACACTCTAAAATAAAACACTAAGAATGGAGTTGGGAAAAATAACAAAGTAATATTGAAACTAGATATCATGCACGTACAAAATCAAACATCTACATAGTTTTGTAGTGTGTGGATGGAATATTTTGAGAAATGATTTAAACCTCTTCTTCCATATAAGTGATCAATGAAACTACTAGATACTAATTACCATTTTTGGAATAAGGGAATGTGTAGAGATACTAAGATGGGTAACTATGACAAGTGTGTAGTATTTTGAAGCATAACTTGAATAGAGACATTTTTCTCTGAGATAGACCTTTAGTGTCATGTATGCTCTCTCTATTAACTCTCTTATTTGAGTTCTTCTCTTCTCTCAAGATTGGTTTGGAAAGACTTTTTATTTATATAATAATTAAGGATGACCCATGCATATTAGCTAACTTTTAATAACGTAAATGAGAAGTGTTAAGGTGTAATTTTTGGGGATAAAATGAAAAATAAAGGGACAAACATGTAGGGCTATAACCTATATAAGATAGCTCATACAACTATGGGTTTGTTTAAGAGATACTTAGGGCCCACATCTCAAGGTAAGGATAGATGATACATGAAAATAATTTAGATGTACTAAAATGTAGCTTTTAGATAAGTATTAGAATTCCTTTTAAGATTAATGGGACAAATAGAGACTCTTGTGGGATGAGGAGCATCCTAGATATATGTTAAAATGTGTAAGTTTTCCAAACAATTCAAATTTCAAATAAAACATGGGGAAAATGGTTTTTTTTTTGTGAGGAATTATTGTTCTATTATTAGAGTTTTAGAGTTTAGACTGCGTCTAGCACTCTTGTCATTTGATAGAAATTCATTTTATCTGTCAGTGGTTATGTAGTGTAGACCATTGTAAATATAATTGGCATTCATTCACATTATGTATCAATCTTTAAAAATATATATATATATATTTTGTGTGTTGTTTAGTTCAATCAAAAAACATGAACCAAGCACCCACATTTTATATTTTTGTGAAGGCATTTTTTATCCTGCCTATTTAATAAAATCATGATTTATTCTTCAATTATTAATAAAAATAAAAATTCCAGTGTTCTAGAAAGCTTAGAAAAAGGAGAATAAAAACTAGAAATTATTTGAAGAGATTGTACAAATTAAAAGAGCAAATTTTATTAAAAAATGAGGGGCGTGAATCATTGTGTTTAGGGTTGGTGTTGAGGGTTTTATTTCATCATGTTCATGTGTGGTAGCTAATCTCGGATAATCCTGATAATAGGTATAATAGAACATGGTAAATATTATTGTATAAATTATTTTATGTGTTTCATTATTAGTATTCACTATATTAGTGTGATCATGTTGATTTTATAATGAATGAAGTTGTATTCAGTTGCAGTTTTAATCTTGTTAGTATCTTTTTAAATTTTATATAATATCGTATAACTTCTTGGCAAAGTCTTTAACTTGTAAATGGAGTTAATAGTTATACATATTAATTGAAATATTGGATGGTGTTTTGAAATTGAAGTTCTTTGATGTATTTTATAGATTGAGTTTCAAGATATGGCATGTTGGTTATTTATATCAAACTTATGTGGTAAGGTCTTGATGAAATCTTCCTATAGTGCTAAGGAACGTTAGAATCATGCTCAATGCCCTTGTGAAAATTCTATTTCATGTTAAGTTATTTCATATTTATATATTTATCATGATTGGTATAATAGTTTCAAATAGAAGGTAGTAATGAATAGATGATCTTTTTATTGTCTTCATTATGTGAAAGGCATCTATAAGGAAGTATAAAGAATGGAAAACTAATGACAATACTTTTAGTTCTTGTTTCTATTTGATTTAAACTTTTTAAGGCTTTGTATGAGATATATCCTCTCATTGGTAGAAGCATATTTGATGATGGAAGACACCCTACCTTATTATTAACTTATTTTACTCTTGATGGAAATGTATAAAAATTATGAGTTTAAAACTAGTTGAGGGTATGCTCATTTTTGTTATGATGTTATGTTTACTTGTTGTAGTGAACTTTAACCTATAAAGAGAATGTATATAACTTTATATATATTTTGTTAGTGGGATAACATTAACGCTTAATTTAATCTTGTTGTAGACCATTAGTGACTAATATGTATTACACTAGATTTTACTTTATCTTTGTTAGAAGAAATTACAAGGGATTATCTAAATATATGTGAATAATGGTTTCTTATGTGAATCACTGGTTTTGGGAAAATAATTAAGTTAGAATGCATGAAGCTATGGTGAAACTTATGGTGATGGTTAATGAAATACAAATAGAAAATATGATTATATAAAATAATGATGTTTATATTAAGGTTGGCCTTATTGTTGTATACTCTCTTAAAGGAAGAACTTGGTAAAATTTACCTCCTCAATATATAATGTTGATTGCACTTTTGTTTGATCTATGGTTGGAATTTATATAGAATAAAGTGACTTTGGTATATTATAAAGTTCATTATTGATTCTACCATAGATGTATAAATCATCTTGAACATGTTAGTGGATTTTTGTAGAGTGGTTCAACTATCCATTTTAAATTACAATATGACTTGAGATTATAAAGTGCGTAGTAGTTGACAATTTTATGACATCATGTTAAATATTGGCTGAGTTATTTAATCCATCTTAGGCATAGTGAAATTATTGGACAACTTAATTTTATATAAATATACTTGGATGTAATATACATTTTAATTTTATATCAATGCATTATCTTCTATTAATTATACACACATTAACCATTATATGGATATGACCTTTTAGCATAAAGAGAACTATGAGTTGTATACTACTTTATCTGGTGACAATTGATTTAAGTATAAGTTGTTAATAATACTTTGTAATAGATAGAGGATCTCCATGTTTAAATAAAATGATAAAATAGCTTGGGTTTCTATAAGTATAGAACTATTTTAAGTTTTAGGGCCTTAAAGAGTAAGTCAATTTTATCTTATACTCCAAAGTTACCATGGATGACATGTGAATCTTAAAATGAAGAAGGAAATGGTGCAATGATCTCCAAGAGGAGGTTACCTACCTTCAGCTAGTAGCACCAGTTCAATTACCCATAATGCTCTATTACCCACTTAATTAATAAAAATGTATTTTTTTATGGTCAGTAATGAATTTCATGGAATAATCATTAGATGTTAGTGTTAATCAATATGTTTTTTAATTAGCTTGTTTGTTGTTATAATCATGATTAGCATCATAATAATTATGTATGATCATTTCTAGGTTAGCCTTAAACCTTAGTTCTAATCTTATAAGCATGTTATAGCTTAATGATAACATTGGATGTGTAAAGTGTCTATTCTAATTCTTAACAAGAAACCATTTAACCACCCACAAGGTAGAACCAAACACTAATAAGTGTAATGAGATACCTAGATAGAGTTAAGGACGCATAAATTTTCCTATGCATAATATTAATGCCATGTATGGATCTCAAGACTTATCCATGTACTTGTACATTGATAGATTTTGATCTTTATAATGATTTTAGGCAACCTACTTCCTCATAGCATCTTTTGTAGGTGTTTAATCATAGTTAAATATATATATTCACCTCCTTCATTTATGGGTGCATGTACATGAGTACACTAAGTAAATGTTACTTGCATCAGCAAGTGGAGTATTAAGCCCTACATGTAACACTAAACATATTCTAATAATGAAATTCTAATTTTTTATTTATTTATTTATTTTTGGGGGGGGTGGGGGGTTGTTCCATTTAGTATCAAAGTAGTGTTCTGCTCTAGGGAACTTTAGGAATGAACATTTTTAAATCTAGAATCTATTGAGTTATTATGTTGTAACTTCTTAGGATGGTTAGGATGAGCTCAAATGGTGTCAACATCCATAATAATTAGAATAATGTTAACCCAATTAGAGGTAGAGGTAGAGGTAGAGGTAGAAGTAGGGGTTGTGGTACCCATAACCCCATTCAAAATTGAGAAGAACTGATTATTAACAATGATGATAGTAATATGAAGTCCCAAATGTTGATTAAATCAATAGAAACCCAGCTGAAAATCATGAGGAAGTCCTTAGTGGGATTTTGATAGTCTTGAATGCTCTACAAGGCAAGATTGATAGCAAATAATGTAGGCTAAATAAACTTGAAGGCATATCCCATGAGGAAGTGCATAAATTAGATATAGGGAAAGTAGAAGAGCCAATAATCCAAGAGATGCCTTTGACCATAGTTGACCCAGTAATTAAAGAACTAAAGAGACTTCCACCACTTACTTTTTTTGGTGAAGAATCTAGTGATGCATTTGATGCATAGTTGGTTCACTTGTAGAAATATTTTAATCTACATAAAATGGCATCTAATGTGAAAGTAAGGGTGATAGTTTATTATTTGGTTGGGACTAAAACCTTATGGTGGAATCATATATATGCAATAGAGGGATACTAGCTAATGGATCTTACCTAGATAATCTTTGAAACATAGTTTTAGATAAGGTATCTACATGCCAACTATAAGGAATAGAAAATAACTAATTTTTAACTCCTGAAATAGGAAAACATGATTATTTTTTAATATGAAAACAAATTCTTAAATCTACCACATCATGTGAATTACATGCATGATGAGGAAATAAAAATCACCAGATTTAAGCTTGGTATTTAATATATATTGATGTATGACATTAATATGACTAATAAAAGGACCTTGGAACCTGTCATTGAGTCAACTTATTGGGAAGAAGAGAAAAATAAGTCTCATCAGAAGGTGAGACATGATTTCAAGTTGAATAAGATGTAATCTAAGACAAAAAATATCTCTCTTATGTATAATAACATCAAAAAAATAAACCTAAATTGTAGACTTCTTGGAAATAACTAGAAATTTAACAAGTTTTCAAACTAGACCAAAAACCTTAAGTCACAAGGTCCATTTAAATTAGGGTCTTATAGGAAGGAACAACCCAAAATAGTAAATGTGGACCAACCATAGGTACAAATAATATTCCAATATCTCCATCAAGGGTTGTTGTATGCTGGGAATGTGGTGATAACCACTACAAAAAAGATTGCCCAAAGATGAAACTGGGCCAATCAGCTAACTACAGGGTGTATGTAGCTATAGATAATCACAATGCTAATTTATAGGCTACCCTAATAGAGGCTAGATTTACTATTAATGGTTTTCTTATATCTATTTTGATTGACTCTAGTGAAACTAAAAATTTTATATCTCTTATGTTTCAAAGTAATGTAAAAATGACCCTTTAATGATAAGAGAAGGTTGGCAGGTTGAGTTTGGTATTGGAAAAGGGTACCAATTCATAAATTCTTGAAACAAGTGAAAGTTGACCTTGGTGTCTTCAAAACCAAGGTAAATATATTCTTATCACCTTTGGGGTGATATGATCTCATTTTTTAAATAGATTGTATGCAAGTGCACCAAACAACACTTGATTATGTTGGTAAAATAATGTAGTTTATTCATGACCTTGGGAGGCTTGTAGAAATGCAAGGTATTCGAAGGCCTAAAAAGTGAAAGAAGCTTTCGGCTTTAAATTTAAAAAGGATTATTAGGAAGTGTTGTAAACTTTATATAGTTTGGCTGAAAGAGTTACCTAAAGATAATGAACAATCTTTCCCAAATTTCCTATTTTGAAAGACTTTATGTATGTTTTCTTGAAAATTTATTAGGTTGCCACCAAAGCATGAATTTGAATTCACCATTGATATTATGTTGGGATCTTTAGCTACATCTAAGACTCCTTATCACATGAATGTGTCTGACCTATAAGAATTAAAAGTATAGTTGTAAAACCTTTTAGATAGTAGATGCATCAGACCAAGTGTATCTCCTTATGGTGATTTGATTGTCTTTGTTAAGAAGAAAGATGGAAATTTAAGATTATGTATTGATTACTACCTACTCAACAAGGTAATGATCAAAAATAAATATCCATTACCAAAGATAGATGATTTATTTGATCAAATGAAAGGTACATCCATCTTCTCAAAAATTGATTTAAGATCAAGTTACCATCAACTAAGGATAAAAGAAGAGGCTATCCATAAAATAACTTTTCAAACTTAGTATGGACACTACAAATTCATTGTGTTACCATTTAGGCTAACCAATGCTCTGAAAACATTTATGAACGTAAATAATAGTGTGTTCCAAGATTTTTTGGACAAATTTATGTTGGTATTCCTTGATGATATTCTCATTTACTCTAAAAATGAATTTGAACATGGTTAACACCTTCATCTTATCTTACAAAGGTTGAGACAATATAATATATAAGGAAAGCTTTCCAAGTGTGTTTTTTATCAATCAAAAATCCACTTCTTGGGCCACATCATTTCAAAGGATAGAATTGTTGTAGACCCATCGAAGATAAAACTTATTCAATATTGGCTTGATCTAACTAACATGGATGAAGTACGTAGCTTCATGGGCTTCGCTAGTTATGACTAGAAGTTTGTGGAAAAAATTTCTAGCATGGTTCATCCTATCACTTCCTTATAGTGCAAGGGAAATAAATTAGTGTGGATGCCTCAATTTGAGGAGGCTTTCACAAAATTTAAAGTTTTGTTGATAGAAACACCTATACTTATTATTCCTAGCCTAAATGGAAATTTTAAGGTCTGGGTTGATGCTTCTAAGGAAGTTTATGGAGGCATCTTGACTCAAGATGGTAAATTCATGGCTTAAGAGTCATGTAAGATCAAACAACATGAGAATAACTATCCCACATGTGACTTGGATCTTACTACCATTGTACATGTTCTGAAATAATGGAAACAATTTCTATTGGGAAAACCCTTTAAGGTGAAATATGATACCCACAGACTAGAATATTTATTTTTCCAAGATGGTTTACATGCATGCCAATGAGTATGGATGGAATTTATAAGTAATTTTGACATGGACACATCCTATGTCAAAATCAAGGAAAATTATGTTTTTAATGCACTAAGTTGATGCATGTACCTTGTCACCTTGTCTATATTGTAAGGAAATTTTAGAAGTGATGTGTTAAAAGAATAACTTATTGATGAATTTTACCAAGAATTAAGAGTAGGACTGGATGATGATCCTATATAAAAAGAATTTACTAACTTATTTATTAAATAAGATAGTCTTGTAAGGCACAAAAATATAATTTTTATACCCAAGTCAGGAGACTTGTGGAATTATATATTGAAAGAAGTGCATACAACACTTCAATACGCTCATAATGGTCTCACAAATATGACAAATGAGATGAAAGGACTCTATTTTTGGCCTGGAATGAAGCATAATGTCACTAATTTTATGAAAATTTTCTTTGAATGTCAACATGTTAAGGTTGAGCATTTTCACCCTAGAGGGTTGGTGTATCCTCATGATATTATAAGAGGTAATTGGGATGTAATCTCACTTGATTTTAGTGTAGGGATGCCTAATTCATGCAACAAACATGATACCATTCTTTTAGTAATTGATAAAGGTACTGAAGTTGGTCACTTCATTGTTGTAAATTGAACAGATGATGCTTTCATGTTCATGGAGCATTTTGTAAAAGAGGTGGTTAGATTGCTTGATATACCTTTAGTTTTAATTCTAAGCCATTGGACAAGTTGAATCATTTACTATTATGTGATTTTATGATTTATTTTTCCCCTCATGACTTATTTCAAATTATCGACTTTAATGTTCCATGGTGTGCTTATGTCATGAATAAATTTCTATGTTTCACTCTATGTTTACATGGTTGATTTGATTCTTCCATGGTTCTATTGGTTTGATGTTAACCTCATCCCACCTCCATACTCCTGACCTTTTCTCTCTCTCCATGAGTTCACTATCTCATGACCTTATCTCAAATTAATTAATCAGCATGGTGACTAGGATTTCCTTATGGGATTGACTAGACACCATGACCCCCTATGGATTTAACTTGATGTTTGGATTATTATGTATTTGGCTCGACCCATGTGGATCTAATTAAAAATATCAATTAATGGATTGTCCTTGATTATGCATTAATTATGGTTGGTATGATTTGAATGTTTTGGGGGTAAGTGGTAGGCCATTTTTCCTTCTTTATCTATATAAATGAATAAGTTAAATTTAATGAGGCATGGCCTACCCATGCTTTGGTATGTGGGTTGATCTATTTCATGGGGCACCTAGTCAGTTGCTAGGAATCCTAAAGAGTTTTGGTGGGGGAAGTAAGGAAGGTTAATGGCATGTGGAAGGAGGTAGAAGTTTGGAGAGGGAATATTTTATGGGGGGGAAACATAAATTAATTAATGGGGAATGTTATCAAACCCTACGATCCATTTGTGTTTCTACCACTCTCTTAGTTGATTCAACATGGCTTGCTTCCTTCTTACACACTGAACCTTTATACATATATCAGCCATCTACAAGTAAGTTTTTGTTATATTTTCTTGAGGTGGATTTGCATTTTTTATTTAAAAATATGATATGGTGGTTTTATTTTTTATAGAGACATTACATTCTCAACTTGAAGTTGTGAGACTTCAGGCTGAGCATTTAATGCAGCAATGGTTTCCCTACTTTTCTTGTGTAAGGCATTGGCTAGATTTTACTTTAAAAAAAAGAGAAGGATTTTTCTAAAATGTAATCAGGTTTGGTTTTTCTCCATTTTTCTTACATAATATATTAAATACCTATTTTACCCCTTATTTGGTTTGGATAATTAGATTATTCATGCAAATTGGTCACTGTACCTTGTTTGACCTATATGAGACATTTTGGGTGATTCTTGTTTGGTATATAAGGGTTTTGATGGAACATATTTGGGGTTTTTTGTTTTTTAATGAAATTTTAATCTTCATTTTGAAATGGTTGTATGTTTAATTTCTAAGGGTTGTTGTATGGAGTTATAAACTTAACTTTTTTCCTATGTAGGGTTTGTGGGATGAAGCCCTGGCAAGTTTTGTTTAAACCTAAAGTAGTGCATTAGTTATTGTTAAATCATTGGGTTGAGATCAATGTAGAAATTATTAAAATTGACCTATAGGTAATCAGCTAAGTGTAATCATTTTCTTAAATTTTGTAACCAATTATAATGATTACTTGTTTGAACTTGATTAATGATTTTGGGGTTCATAATGAGGTTGTAGAACCACATGATGAACCCATAAATTATCTATCAATTTACATTCATCTTTTATTAGTTATATAGGCTTTGTTTTTATATTTAGATTTCATTTTTGTTTATTTTTTAAATTGTGTAAAATTGATGGAGGTTGGAATTTTATGTTTAGGGGAATAATTATTGGTTATAAATTTATTCCTTGATTTCATTAATTCCAATAGTTACATTTCAATGGCCATGGCCTTAAGTTTAGTATGATTCATTTGATTTGGATTATGTTGGTTGTATATCTGCATCTTATAGTATTATTATTTTCTGATGTTATATTTAATTTATTGACTTCTATTTTTGATGAAATATTATGTTACCTCATCTTGACTTACTACCTAAGTTTTATAACTATGAATTTACTTGTATGAAGTATGGCTTGATAGTTGGACAAACCTGATGGATAACCCTGTTACTTGGAAGGTTTCCAAGTAAGGAACCAAATATTGTGATGGATTCAGATTTAGAAACATAAATCCACTTCATGACTTTCAAAACCCTACCCAATGATGGATTATCCCTATTGTCTAATTTGAAGTGATGCATGTTTCACGTTGTTGTATTTTCTATTTCATCTTCCGATGAAGTACCTATTGGTTACTTATTTTTTTGTCTTTTTTTATTGTTTTCTTATGTTGTTATGTCAAGTCATCTAATGGCTTAAAAAATATTGACTTGCTTTAAATCCCTTCATAGTACCCATTTTTGAAACCTACATCCAGCTAATGGATGGGGTGGTAAGGGCCACTAATTTTTGGGCTCATAAGGATGGTGTTGAGGATTTTGTTTTGTCATGTTCATGTGATGTAGCTACTCTTGGATTATCTTAATGACAGGTGTAATAGAACATTGTAACTATTATTTTTTAAATTAATTTATGTGTTTCATTGTTAGCATTTACTATATTAGTGTAATCATGTTGATTCCATAATGAATGAAATTTTATTCAGTTACCGTTTGAATCTTGTTAGTATCCCTTTAAATTTTATATAATATCTTATAGCTTCTTGGCAAAAGTTTTAACTTGTACATGGAGTTAATAGTTGTACATCTTTATTGACATATGGTGTTTTAAAATTGAATTTATTTGATGTCTTTTATATCTTGAGTTATAAGAAATGGCATGATAGTTATTTCTCTTGCAATTATGTGATAAGGTCTTTATGAAATCTTATTATCATGCTAAGTAAAGTTTGAATCATGCTCAATGACCTTGTGAGAATTCTAGTTCATGTTATGTTATTTCATATTTATATATTATCATGATTGGTATAATGGTTGCAAATAGAAGGTAGTAATGTACAGTTGATCATTTTATTGTCTTCATTATGTGAAAGGCATTTATAAGTATAAATAATGGAAAATTGGTTGTAATCCTTTTAGTTCTTATTTCAATTTGATTTAAACTTTGTAATGTTTTTTATGAGATATATCCTCTCATTATTAGAAGTATATTTGATGATTGAAGATGCCCTACCTTATTAATAACTTCTTTTACTCTTGTAGGAAATGTATAAAAATTATGAGTTAAAACTAGTTGAGTGTATGCTCAGTTTTATTATGTTGTTATGTTTAATTTCTATAGTAAACTTTAACATGTAAAGAGAATGTATAGATCCTTATATCTAGTATGTGAGTGGGATATAATTAATGCTTAATTTAATCTTACCATAGACTATTGGTGACTTATATATATATATATATATATATATATATATATATATATATATATATATATATATATATATATATATATATAAGTCACTAGATTTTACTGTATCATTGTTAAAATTAATTACAAGGGATTAACTAAATATATGTGAATAATGGTTTCTTGTGTGAATCATTGGTTTAAGGAAAATAATTAAGTTAGGGTGCATGAAGCTATGATGAAATTTATGGTGATAATTAATTAAATACTCTTAATAAATATGATTATATCCAAGAGTGATGTTCATATTGAGGTTGGCCTTATTGTTATATACTCTCTTAGAGGAGGAACTTGGGAAAATTTGCCTCTTGGAAATATAATGTTGGTTTCACTATTATTTGATCTATGGTTTGAATTTATATAGAATAAAGTGACTTTGGTATATTATAAAGTTCATTATTGATGCTACCAAAGCTGTATAAATCATCTTGAGCATGTTACTGGACTGTTGTAGAGAGGTTCATCTCTCTATTTTAAATTACAATATGACGTGATCTTTTAAAGTGTGCAATAGTTGACAATTTTATGACATCATGTTAAATATTGGTTAAGTTCATTACACCATCTTAGGCATATTATAATTATTGGATAAATTAATTTCATAGAAATATACTTGGATGTAATATACCTTTTACTTTTATATCAACCCATTTTCTTTTATTAATTATACACACATTAACCATTATATAGATATGACCTTTTAACATAAAGAGAACTACAAGCTGTATATTATGCCTTATTTGGTGAAAATTGATTTGCGTATAAGTTATTATATATACTTTGTAATAGATAGAGGATCTTCATGTTTAAATGAATTTATAAACTAGCTTGGGTTAATATAAGTATAGAACTATTTTAAGTTTCACGGCCTTAAGGAGTAAGTCAATTTTATTTTATACTCCAAATTAACCATGGATGACTTGTGAATCTTAAAATGAAGAATTCAATGGGGTGATGATCCTTGAGCCCAAGATGAGGTTACTTACCCTCAATTGGTAGCACCAATTCAATTACCCATGATGCTCTATTACCTACTCAATTAATAAAATTGTATTCTTTCATGGTTAGTAATGAATTTTGTATAATAATCATTGAATCTTAGTGTTAACACATGTGTTTTAATCAGATTATTCATTTCTATAATCTTGATTACCATAATAATAAGTATGTATGATCATTTTTAGGATAGCATTAAACATTAGTTCTCATCTCATAAGCATGTTATAACTAAATGGTAACATTGGGTGTGTAAAGTTGTCTATTCCAATTATTACGAAGAAACCATTTAACCACCCACAAGGTAAAACTAAACACTAACGAAGGGAATGAGATACCTAGCTAGAGTTAAGGACCCATAAATTGTCTTATGTAGAAGATTAGTGCCATGTATGGAGCATGAGACTTATCCATGTACTTATAAACTGATACACTTTGATATTCATAGTGATTTTAGGTAACTTGCTTCCTCATAACATCCTTTGTAGGTTTACCCCTCGTTAAATATCTTCATTCACCTCCACCAATTTTAGGTGCATGTACATGAGTACACTGAGTAAATGTTACTTACATCAGCAAGAAGATTATTGTGCCCTAAATTTAGTCTTAAGTGTACTCTGGTAATACAATTCTAATGTTTCTTGGGGGTTGTTTCATTTAGTAGTCACCATAGTCAATATTATGTCTATAGTCACTTTCATGTGGTTATTATCAATAACAATCCAATTCCATCAATATTAAATAAGTGGTTAGTTAGTATTTTAAGTGTCAATTAGTCATCATTTGTGTGTTTTTCATCATTAATTGAAAGCATTGAATAAAGAATATAAAGGTAGATATCAATAAAACATGTATGATGATCTTCGATGTAATATTTTCATATTTCCTTTTTATAAATGGATGCATTATCAGTAGAAGCTATCATTCATGATGTTTTGCTTTGTGGGGGTATTTGTATTCACCCATGTGAACACTAAGGGAGAAATGTTAGGAATTAATGATCCATTATAATATTTGTGTGAGTAAATATATTATGTTGGTAAAATATTATTGAGTTTAAAAATGTTGTTGAAAAATAACTTATATTAGTTATACGTGAGTTATTTGAATAACTCACCTATTTTAGTGAGAAAATTTTGTGGAGATATAATACTCCTCCTATTATATATGAGATACAAAGTCTATAGATATGTAAAACATATTATTGATTAATGTTGAATTATGATTGACTAAATTTGTTCTCTGCACATTCAAGCTTCAACTCTTCCACAATGGATAAATTAGGATGTTTATAAAGATATATTTTTTTTTTAAATAATATTAGGAAGTCATAACAAGATTTATATGGTGGGGAGTTTGGAAATATAAGCATATACATTATTAGTTTTTATTTGAAAATTCATATTTTTTATGACTCAAGGTTATTCATTAATTTTATATTTTCTTAATGTGATATTTGAAATAAAATATTTATATTTCACTAGTTGATTATGATACTCAAATCTCACCCAGGAGACGTGTTCTTAATTTTTAGCTATGATTTTTTTTCAAATAAAGAAGGAAAATAAAATATAAGATATGTCTTTTGTGAGTCAAATCTTAGGTCTATTTATCTATAAGTAAATATGACTAATTATTTTATCTACAAATGCTTGAAACACATTAGAGTGGTGCAACATAGGTGTGGTAGGCTTATAACCCATAGATCCCATAATCAAAACCTAACTCTAATACTAAAATAGCTAAAGATTATTTTATTTTTATTTTTTAGTGAATGGTCAAAATTTAATAAGATAGAGATCTAAATTTTGTGGCTATGGATATTTTGAAAGGGGTAATGGTCATCTTCTTCATTAATCTTGTGCATAATTTTATGAATATTCACCAAGTTTCAAGTTTTTAATAAAAGGTTTATAAAAAAAATTATTAAAGGACCATAACATAAGCTTTGATGAATAATTACCTTAATATTTCCATTTTTGTAACTAATAAAAATTATATTAATTTTATACACATGCATATCAAGGGTAGTGGCATAGTTGACAAGTCATGGTGTAACTAGTTTGCGCCATAGCCAACCCCCCAAAATTGGTCATTTATTCCCATTTTATTAAAAAAATAATTTACAATTTAGTTTTTATGTATGGTACATATCAAAGCATCACATTCTAAGGCATATCATTGAATCATGTGGGAGGAAGATGATTTTTTTTGCCAATTAGATTTCAACTAAAATCACACCAAATGCAAGCTTAAGTTTACCAGACAACAAGTAGTTTGGATTGATATCATAATTGAAAATTTCTTTTAAAAATCTAGAGAAGTGAATAAAAAATCAGAACTTATCTAGATTAGCATTTTCACTGTCACAAGTTCCATTGAAGACATGAAGACATTTAAAATTGTCCATTCATGTTGTCTATAATAATATAAAAGAAATTAGTGCTATTAATTTTCTACACATGCATTTCATGGGTATTGGGTTAGTAATGGCGTAATCAGGTTTATTTACAGTTTCATTTGGGTTTATAAACAATTTTAGGGACCTAACATTTGGCATTAAACATGGACACATCTTCAACTAGGACTTTCATGCACATTTTTCTCTTGTGTACACTTTAATCCATACTCAAATTAATTTGGTTGACCTATTTCAGCATCACACATATTTAGGATCACCCTTTCTATATTTATAATCCTAAGTCACCATATTCTAGATCACTAGATTGTGTCTGCAAGAGTCAAATGTTTGTATTTTTATTCAAGTGTCCACCTTCATTGATTATCTAGGGATCAAACAACTAATTTTAAAATTAAAACATATCTATTTTGTTAACCTCATCATGTATATGTTATTTGTTTCAAATAATCATCTATAAATGCAAATCAAGCATAATAATGGAATGAATCACTTGGAAATTACTTAGCATTCACTCTTTGATTAACAAAATTCTTGAAAAATACATTAGCATCCCTTGAGACATTATCAACAAAAAATGAAAACCTCTCAAAGGAGTAGCCTTATATCTAAGTCTAAACACTAACACAAGGTCAAAGTTGCATGTTGTAGAGTTTAAAAAGCCAAATTTTGCATTGTAATATAGCATGATCATGATGGTGCACACACATACCTCTATAGGAGAACTACATATTTTTTATTCCTCTTTAAATTATTATAATGTAGGAAACACTCAAGCACTCATCGATAATTGGTTAGGGTCATCCAAACTATCTTTCTAACCTATTTTTCTAAGTCTTTCTTGTGTCAAAAGTGAAAAATAGGGATTTTAATATGATTGGATGATGATAAAATCAAAATGTGTAGTATACCTAATTATTTATAGTTGTTAGATATATTTTAGACTAGAGGTCATCCAAATAATCAAACATGTTCTAAATTATCATTTTCAGTTATTCAAAATATTTATGAAAATGATTGGATGATGTGAGATAGGTATGTTCATACCCTGACTATATAAATTTATTTAATGAATAAATGTGATTTAGCATAGTTGATGTGCATGATGTTATCTTAGGTTATGGGTATGATCTATCAATTTTTAGATGATAAAATTTTCAATTTTTTTACTTGAATGTAAAGTTTTTAGACATATGATTAGTCATTATTGTTGTAACAAGAGTATTTAAGAATATATTTGGATGATGTGAGATAGGGATACTAATTTTACTACATTTATTCCATTAAATGTTTCTCTACTAATTTCATAATTCTTGTTCATGTTTAATTATGTTGTTTATTTGATAACAATTTTGAACTTCTGTCATGTTGTGATTGTTAATGTTTTTATATAATTATAAAACTATTTTTAAACTAATATTTTTGGTTATTTATTATATTTCTTAATTTAATATATTTATTGAAGGTCGTCATACTAGTTTCAATTCCTTATTTATTACCTATATTCAAATTAGATCATTTCTAATAATTTTGTGGTTGTCAAGTTTAAGTAATGTTTGATTAATTTGTATGTTTTATATGTGATTAAACTTTATAAATTGCTATTAATTAATATAGAAAACAATAAGATAGAATCCATGTTGTTAACTTATGACAAAGGTATAATCGCAAGATGATTGTATAATATATTATTTTTACAATGTTATCTTAGGTTATAGTTGTGATCTGCCATGTTTTACCTAAATTGGGACTTCTTACTTGAATGTAAAGTTTTTGGACACATGATAAGTAATCACTATTGTAACATGTAAATTTAGGAATATGATGTGATGATGTGAGAGAAATTTATACTAGTCTTAATTTTATTTCATTAATTGTTTTCCACTAGATTCATAATTGTTATTCATGTTTCATTGCATTGTTATTATTCATTTAATATTACTGATGAACTTATGTCATGTTGTGATTGTTATTGGTGTGACTTAATTATGGAATTAATATTGAACTTATCATTATGGTTATTTATGATGTGACTTGATTTAATATTATTTATAAAGGTTGTTGTACTAATTTAATTTGCTTAATTATCTATTACATGTACTCATATTAGATCAATTTTATTTTTTTTATCGTTGTTGAATTTAATCAATGTTTTCTTTATATCAGATTGACCTTTGTAAATTGTTATTAATTAATGTAAAAAATAATAATATGAAACCATTATTGATAAATTGTGACAAAGTTATGATTACAATAACATTATATCATAGATGATGTACACAATGTTATGTTAGGTATAATTATGATTTGCACTATTTCACATGAATTGTGATTTATAACTTGATTGTAATGTTTTTTGACACATGATAAGTCATCATTGTTGTAACATGGGAATTTAAAAATATGATTGGATGGTGTGAGATATGTATATTAGTTTTACAATTGTTCCATTTAATATTTCTCCATTTTCATTTATCCCATTTATAGATTAAATTTGTTTAAAAGACTATGTTTTCATAGTCTATGAAATAGTAAAAATATTTTATGCATAAAATATGTAAAAAAATATTGATCCACATATTTTGGATTACAAAAGCATGATCCATCATTAGGAAAAACATCAATATTTTTTTTATGATGGATCACATATTATGATTGAAATGCATCGATCAATATTTTTTTCTATAGTTTATATGCAAATTCTTTTATTATTACATTTTTTTATTTTTAATAATTATTTGTAACTTTATATTAGTTTTTTATTTTAGTGTAATTATGAGATTTTTTTTTTTTTTGTATGTTTTTTATTAAACTTTATTATTTTTTAGCTTTTTCTTACATATTGATCAATTTTTTTATTATGTGCACCTGTCAATTTATGATCTTGTGAAATTTTTTGATGTTATAAATGAAAAGTGCATTATCTCTTCTTGTTCCTAGTGGAATTAATTGATAATGTACATAAATTATTAAAATTTGGATATGGTATTTTAAACTATAGTGATGGGTTAAAAATGGAACAACATTAAAAATATTATAGTTTAAGAGGTGTCATGAAGGAAAGTTTCTCTAGTACAGATTTATAATTGAGTGAGGTCAAATATAATAATGAAATGGTATATTTGGTGGCAAAGCTACCCATAAAATGAATTATTGACTTAATGTTTTAAAATAAAGTAATCATAATTCCCCATGCACATTTGTATGTAAGATGAGAACACAACTAATGAGGAAGGGAAAATTATTTTTACTGAAAAATATAGCGAAATGTTTAAGGAATTTTTAAATTTATATAATGCATTATTGTCATAACAAACTTTAACTATAAACTTAATCAATGTATTTTAAATTTTAGTTATTAGTGCTCATATGGTCTTAGATATATTATAAATGCAACTATTCCCCACACACAAGGAGGGAGTCTCATAAAAAATAGGTTGCTTATGCCACTTTAATATGAAGGTTTATGAATATAACTATGAAGATACATTCATAACCTTTAAAAATCATAAACATCATGATGTAAAAGGTGTCATTTATCATTTAATATAAGACCTATCCAAATATTTTATGTCTGTGCACATCTTTCTACTCTCAATTCAACATATTTCAAGGATAGAGGCACTTTTATAAATGGGTGTTTGTGGATATGTTATGTGATGTAAACTACTTGAGTGATATTTTCATCACTTTTTAGGTGATAGAGACAAATTTTTGATGAGAATGTGTGTGTGTGTGCACGCATATATGTATACATACATACAGACATACATACATACATATATATATGCATATACATACATACATACATATATATATATATATATATATATATATATGTATGTATATACATGTATATATATATATATATATATGTATATACATGTGTATAATATATATATACACATGTATATATATACATATACATGTATACATATATGTATATATACATATCTATATATGTGTGAATGTAGATATACATATACATATATAGATGTGTTTGTGTGTGTGGGGGTGTGGGTGTGTGGGTGTGTTTGTACATACATACATATGCATATATCTATATATACATATACATGTGTGTATATATGTATGTATGTATATGTGTGTTATACATACATACATACACACACACACACACCCAAACACACACATATATGTATATATGTATACACATATATATGTGTATATGTATGTATGTATATGTATATATATATATATATATGTGTGTGTGTGTGTGTGTGTGTGTATGTATACATACATACATACACACACACACACACACACCCAAACACACACACATATATATGTATGTATATATGTATACATATATATAAATATACATAAATATGTATACATGCATAGGTATGTATGTATGTATGTATGTATCTATAAATATGTATGTATTTATATTGTATATATATATATATATATATATATATATATATATTTATACATATATATGTGTGTGTGTATCTATACATATGTATGTATTTATATATATATATATACATACGTATGTATATATATATATATATATATATATACACACACAAATACATATATATATACATACATACATGTACATGTATATGTATGTATGTGTGTATATATGCATGTATACATATATACACACACACATGAAGATATAAAAATATGATAATTATCCTAATAGCATGATCATGTGGTATGAAGAGGAAAAGGTTAATTGTGTTTGTTACATAATACCTATAAATAATGGTGAAACCTAATTCATAATGGGAATTTAGACTAAATGGATGTTAGAAATTATGGTAAATTTTACACACAATAATGTTATTTATATGAATTCAAATTTAAACACCAAGTGTTGGGTGAGTTTAAATTTAATTTATAATTTCCTCTTGTGTTTGTTGTTTTTGTGTGTGTGTGTGTGTGTGTGTGTGTGTGTGTGTGTGTGTGTGTGTGTGTGTGTGTGTGTGGGGAAAAAAATAGGTCGTACTTATAGTTTAGTTACATATTTTATTCAACTCTTTGCATTTTAAGACTTGATATCATTATCTTTACTTAATAAATATCTTATAGCAGTACAATGTCTCTATATTGGCTATTAATTTTTATTTTTATAGTATCTCTTTATTACAAGTGTGGTGGTGGTTTAGCATTTAGTGCATCACAATGCAATCTCATTTTTGTTTCAAAGTGTGGAATCAAATAAGGTTTGATTTTCACATTGCCAATAGTTATTAGATATAAAGCCAGGAAGAAAATAATCCATTTATTTAACCCCCAAAATTTAGTTATCTTGATCCTGTATAACCCCTAAAATTGGATTCCCTCAAGTTACACTAAATGTTTATATCCATCTATTTTTATGTTTTACTCTTGTATTACAATTTATAGTTTATCATATCTTTAATTTTCATGGAATGATAGCATAATTTTAGTTTATATTTTCCTCTTTTATTTACATTTTAGTTGTATATTGCCTAATCTTGAAGATACAAATTCATTTAGACTTTACATAAAGTATATATTCATTTTATTTTCATGAGATGTAGTATCAAATCTAGATAGTAGTTGTCTTTAATGAGTAATAAAGTGGTGTGCTACTGGAATGGGTTATTTAATCATAGAATAAGATTGGTGATATCCAAAAATGCTTGAGAGATACATATGATAGAGGCCTTCAACATTGATTTAATTAGAAGATGGATGCATTCATGATTGATTATGTTTCAATTGAACTTGAAGCAATACAATATAATTAATTTATGGTTTATTACTCATATTTTGGTTTTAAAAACCTATTTTTAGTTCATTTATTTTAAGTCTTTTTTACTCTCTAGGAATATTCTAAACTATAAATGACTTCTTTGCCTATGGCATGTTTGTATCTCATGTGGATGAAACATGTGATGATATGTGTTAATAATAAGGAAATAGGGAGGAAAATGTTCTCAAATATTAGATAGATAATGCATTTTACTCATGATCATGAAACACTTATGAGCTCCCTTCTAAAATTTTATGTAGTGTTTCAGGATAAACATGAATTGTGAAGCAACCCCAAAAAAAAAATTTGAAGTTACATATCAGAGTACACATTGGATGCATAACAAATGCAACCTCCCTTTCTATAGAAAGAGGTAAAAGTGTAGCGTACTCACATGCACATAAATAGGAAGGTTAATCGTGACCTTCTAAGTCATTAATGGTCACAACAAGACCATGACATGGAAACTGATAGAACATTGTCACTAATGATAGTAAAGCATAATATCCAACCTTATAAACACATATATTAACCTGATATCAGCTTAAGTATAAAGGAACTAAGCTAAGTCTCTTTAAGTGTGCAAAAAATTATCAATTACATAATAATTATAATCAAATTATATACATGCTTGCTGCAATCTAAAAATATGGAAGAGGATACCATCATGCCTTCGTACAACATCTAAAAAGTAATGATATAATGGAGGCCAAACTCTAAATTGTTATAATCGATTCCAAATTGGAAAATAGCCAATGTGACACCATAATTATGGGGAGATCAAAACACCCTCAAGTACATGGCAGCTTAAACATATAAGGTCCAGTTAATATAGTGTTTAATTAACCAATGATTTGGGTATGGAAGGCATAATAGCCATTCCAACTCACATATGAGCTTTGGTCATAAAGGTAATCATGAATTATTAAGCATAATTAACTCTTAAGTCATCAAACTCTCTTACAATTGAGGAGTTGGAAAGGAATAAATACCAACATCATTCCAACAACACACTAAGAAAATTCAACATGATGTGGTAATTGCATTATCCATAAGAAAAAATACAAAGTAACCATGCTTACATCCATTTAACCATCATACCCAACAGGATAGACTAGTAGGGTTTTTACATGCACCATAATAGGTTTTTCACTCATACAATAGGTTCCATCAGGAATTAATCTATTAACTACTTAAGCATCAAGGTTTACATATGGTTATTTACACATACCAAAATCATGCCAAAAACCATGTTTACATAATGATAAAATTCCAACCATATGGAAGATAAAGCAATGGTTATATTTAGCAATATAATCAGGTAAGCAAAGAAGAGAAATATTAGTACAACATGCTCATATTATCATGGAAGCTATTTCCAACATATGTGAAAGAAAAGAACCATGAGCATGCATAAATATATATCCAAATAATTTATTAGATATTCCTATAATAGGTATTAATCAAGATAAAATCTTAGCTTGCTAATGATCCAAGTGAGTTTACATGATCCCACATTTTCATATGTATGTTATTGTTATTACTTTATTACTTTGATGTTAAACTAGTTTAGATGTTGTTTAGTTATATTATATGGTACTTGCTATAGTAGTGTTGGCTACATACTTATTATATGATTAATTATGTTGTGGACTTAATATTATTCTATTGTTAATGTTTTATAATATAGATGGATTATTGGATTATGACATAATGCATTTTTGACATATTGGTGACTACAAGATGTCTATGAACTAGGCAGGTCTATGGAGGCCGTAATATCAGGATAATGTTTTTGAGCACATCTATATGACCAACAGGTATACTATTATTTGTTTATCCTTCAAACAATTTGATTTGGTGATTATTTTTTATTATGTGTTTGTCAGCTATGGTCCTTGTGTATGTGTTGACTATTGTACCTTACCAATTCTATTATAGGTTGTTCCTTATCATTTTGGTTCATTATTTTTTGTTACCTATTGTTATCCACTACCTTTCCCCATACTTGAAACTTTAGTCCTTATTTTACTTGGTTTCTAAACCATATTTGTTCCTTGTTAATCCCTACCGACTCATTCATTAGACCTATCTAATCTACCTAGACCTAACCCTTGGGAACCTTTGTTATCCCCATGCCACCCTAACCCCCCCTTCAACCTTGCACTATTACTTAAGGCTTATGGAATTTGATTTAAACAACTATAAAGTTGTGGTTCGAATTAAACATAGGGTGATGTTATTAACACATCTACTTGGGTTGATGATCTACGTGGAAATGTGGTAAGCCTTATTTAATAAATTAGGTGGCAAGGGTTATGATGATACCTATTAGTTATGTTGATCATGGATTAACCCTTGCTAATATATTCTCCTATTGGCTTTAGTATGATTGATTGATGATCTTTCTAGACTCACCATTAATTATAAGTTGGAGGGATCTCTTTAGGATACGTTGTGTTTCTCTCTCCTATGAAAAAAATTAATGAGAGTTGATGAAGCACAAGAAAATGAATAAAAAGGGATGGGGAAGGTGGATGGTAGACAAAATGTTAGGAATATGGGGAACTTTGGGTGCAAACATTGAATTGGTTTTCCTAGTTTTAATTGAAGGATGGTCAGTCGGAAATGACACAACAATTTTGGATGAATCCTTGAGCTTATCATTCCTCCCAAATTTTTCTATGTGGGTTTCAAGTAAGATTTTATTTTGAGTTCCTAGATTTTTGTTTTTACTAGGTTGTTATAATGATAAAAATATAAATGTTACACATGCATCTGAAAGTCCTTAAACTTTTGGGTGCATGCATAGACCTATTAAAATGATATAACAATATGTTTATTACAGATAAACTTGAAATAAATAGTAGATGTATGTATGTATATATCTTGGAATCAATTTCTTATCATTATTATGACCTCAGACAAGTCTGTGAATGATGTCTAGATTGAATATCTTGGTCATCGCCTTACTATTTTAGACTGGGTTTTCATGTGCAATTGGGCTGCCTTATATCATGGTTTGATGTAAAGATTTATTGAACCCATATTTATAACCATTCCAACTGTGTGTTCTTTTTGTTTAAAGATTGTGTTTTCTTTTGGGTTCTCAAGTAACTTTATACATGAATGTCTAGGTTTAGATATGGTTAAGATGCAACTTAGGATTGAAAGAATCAATTGTATATGTTGGGTGGTTTTATTTCTTTGAAATTGACTGCATTATTTTGGATAATGGTCACCTTTTTTTCTCCCTACATGCATTGATAATTTATCTTGTATCTATTAACCTTGGCTCTATTGATTCATCTATGGTTATATTATTTCTCCAAATGATTCATCTATGGTTATATTATTTCTCCATATGATATTTATCCAGGTGGTAAATTTTTCTATTATTTGAAGGACTATGGTATTTTGTTTAGTCTATAGAAGGAAATCTTATCCTTATCTTATTTAATCTTTAGGATTATCTCATTTGACTAAGAAATGTTGTTATACTGAGCCTTGTTTTTATTTATATGGTTTTTGGAAATCTTGACTCGATTGATTCATGGGTTTTCATTTTCAATTAATTTAAAGTATATTTTATATATATTCTTATATAGTTTCATTTTCTCTAAATTTTAATGACTATGCTCCTTGTGGATTCTAGGTTATTCGTTTTGAATTATGATTCGTATGAAGTTTAGACCTAGATTTTTTCTAAATTTAAATCATTTTTATATTTATTGATGGTAAATAAGTTATTAAGTTTCAAATATAATATATATACCATGTATGTATATATTTGAGCAGAATGTTTATATACCCTAGGTGATTATGTTTAAACAAACTATGTTCATATTTTTCTTATCCAACTATTTAGGATATATATATATATATATATATATATATAAACATATATCTAGATATTCTTATGTGGTTGTGTACCTAAGTATGACTAGATTGTCCACTTGAACCTTTTGATTTCTATCGGCCTAGGGTGTTTGACTTAAGTATGTATTATTCAATTGATGTTTATTCAAAATTCTATCCTTATGATTTTTAATGGATTGTGTCAAACTTAATGGTTATTTTATTTTATATTGTGATTGTTATAACTTAACTTAGATGTTTTTAAGTTGGCTAAGTCAAATTGATAATTATTATTCTTTTATAATTAAATTATAGTTATGTCATTTTATTTTTTGGTGAAATATGTATAAATCCATTCCTGGACTAGATCATAATAGTTACAGGGATACATTGAGGGTTTGGATGTTTAAACAAATGGTCAAGATTTTGGACAAGGTCTAAGTGGGATGAATTTGGAAGATATTTAATAGATTAATATTTAATCCATTCTATATCAGTTGATGGTTTAAATTATCCATTCTCGCCTTTAACCTATACCTTGATGGTTTAAGTATTCTCATCTAACCTTGGAATGAATAGACATTGGCACTTGTGTTTTTTTGTGGTTATGTTTTTGTCCAAAGTTTGATGTGCTCATAATACATTACCTATTCCTAGTTACCATAACCACCAATTTGTTGATGGTTGGGGTGGTAAGGGCCATCGATGGGAGGCTCATAGGAATGGTTGGGTAGGCTTGTCTTGATTAGCTAGTTCATGATCAAATTCTATAACATCGTATGGAAGATGGTAAGAAATGCATTTATTGATTTGATTGGATTAAGCTATTAATGTTGAATTGATTATCATAATGATATTGTTGGCTACTAACAAACATTGTGAATAGAAGCTAGAAATGAATCATCAAAAGGGTAAATTAAATAAGGTTAAAGGTTTATACAGGTAACTTCAATTTGCATTATTTAATCTTATCCATTATGATTATAGTGTATCAAAATCATTGATTATGTTTGAATTTATATGGTCTAAAGATGGGTTTAGATGATATACTGGATATTTTTATACTAACTCTCACAGTTCTAATAATCTAGTACAAAAATGAATTGACACTGCCTTAACTTGTGTTAAAATTAAAAACCTCTAATTATATTCTTTCTGAATTTTGAGAAAGATCACTTAGAAGGTTATAATGGATCTATTTTTCAAAAATGATTCCATTTTAAAAGATATACATTAGGTTATTATGAGAATTAATGCTTATTTTATAATATTGCTTTATGAAATTATAAATAACTGAATTGTTACAAAAAGTTGGCTACATCTGTATACTTCAAAGTTAATATGAATTAATAAAAGATATTTAATATTCTTGAATTACATGTGCATTTAAACTTACCATAGTCACTTGGATTAGAATAAATAAAGTGACATAATATTTATAAGATAAATGGTTACTCTTATCTATAATTACACATCTGCATTAGAAACAGCTAACCCTACAATAAATAAAGATGGACTATAAGAAAAATGAAATAAATACTTCCTTCATACACTTCAAACCTATTGGCTGCATGTAAGGTATGTTTCAATTCCATATTATCATTTCTTCAATTTATACATATGATTATGAAAGCTAAAAGTAATTTGTGAACAAACATAGCCATGGTAAAGGAGCAAATAAATCTGAAATGCAATAATCATGTACAATACTTTCCTTATCTGCTTAATTAAATACATTCTATGAAATTATAATGTAGCCTTAAAACAATAGTTAGTTATCATTTCATGTTAAATAATATGAAATTTATATATATGCTTAATCCCCCTTGAGCTAAACTTACTTGGTGGGTTGTCATGGCTGCCAATAGAAAGTTTATAAGAGTTCCTTTAGTGGAACCTTTTATTTGGGTTCCACTCATCTTGAAACTCGAATAAACTTGCTTGGATGGTTGCCTTGGCTACTAGAAATGAAATTCTTAAAATTTCCTTCTAAGGAACCTTTTATTTGGGTTCCATTCATCTTGAAACTTGAATAAACCTACTTGGTTGGTTGCCTTGGCTTCTAGTAGGGAAATTCTTAAAATTTCCTTGTAAGGAACCTTTTATTTGGATTTCACTTATCTTGACACTTGAATAAACTTTGTTGCTTATGATGCTTATCTTCCACTTGCTGTTAATGAATTATTAGTATCTTAAATATTATTCATATATAAAATAGCGTATGAAGTGAAAAGAGTTTTTTCTTGAATAGATATCTGGATGTATTAGTGATTTCATAGTTATTTTATGGGTAACTTTGATTAAATTAGTGGTAGGACCTAAAAAAATTTATAGCATTGGCTATGCTAATTTAAAATAGTTGAATAATTTATAGAATGGCCTTATTTATTGTATGAACATCCATGTTTAATTTAAATGTTGAATGTACAAATGTAGTGACCTTAAAGGTTGTAAGGTGTTGTAACCCAGTTGGTAGCACTAAAAAATGATGTATTAAATTTGTCTGCTCTTATGCTTTATAATTACTAAATGAAGGATTAAAAATCTACAAGTATGAAATTAATTCTATTCGTTGATCTTTGAATGCTTTGTATTTTATGGCTTGTATCTTGATTTGATTACTTGAGTAACCTAACTAATAACTTAAGAACATCAAGTCTAACCTTATTTGTTAATCCATTTATTTAACTTAGTCATCCTCAAATAAGATTGAAACCCACTAAGGAGAGTGAGGCACTTACCTAGGGTTAAAGACCTAGAAATGCTCCTATGATGAAATAACAAGTGTAACTTATGGCACTCAGGACTTATCATTGTATGTGTACACTGATATGCCCTTAATCCCGTAATCCCTCTAAATAATAATAGCTTCCCCATAGAGGCTTTTTTATGTACTTACCTATAGTAAATCACCTTAGCTTCCCCCCCTTTGGTTCTAGTCACATTAATGCGTAGTTCATTAAACATTTCATTATGTTAGTAAGTGGGTCTAACACATATCCAAAGTGTACTTTGATATATGATTCTAAAAACAATTTGGGCTTGTTTCATCCAGTATGAGAGTAGTGTTCTACTCTATGGAACTCTAGGAACAAAAATTTTCCTTTAACTAAATTCAATTTTCTAAAATTTTCACTTTTGATTTCTCCAGATGGTTAGGACACAATCAAGTAGAGGAAACATCCATGGAAATCCTTTGAATGTTAATACTAATAAGGGTAGGGGTGAAGGACATGGAAAAGGTCATTGAAGCTGCATTCCCATTCATAATCTAGATGAACTGTCAGTGAATAATGCAAATAGTAATATCGAGGTAACCTATGCTAAAGCAGTTGGTGGGATTCCCATTGATAAGTAAGAAGAAGTCCTCAATGGTATATTAACAACCCTTAACACCTTGTAAATAAATATTAATAATTTGGAACAAATATTGAACAATCTTGTAGGGATATCCCAAGAGGAAGGACCCAAGTTGGAAATAGCTCAAGTGGAAGGACCTATAATCCAAGAATTGCTTTTGACCACCATTGACTCAATCATCAAAGAGATGAAAAATCTTCTTCTGAATACCTTTTTAGGTAAAAAAATATGTGATACAGTTGATGCCTAGTTGGTACACTTTCAAAAGTACTTCAATTTGCACAATATGCCTTCCAATGTGAAAGTCAGAGTAACAACCTATCAACTGATAGGACCTATAGTATTATGGTGGAAACACCTTTATGTTATTGAAGGGTATCAACCTTTAAATCTACCTTGGAATATTTTTGACACTCAATTATAAAATAGGTATTTGAATGTAAATGATAAAGAGCATAAAATCATTGATTTTTAGCTCTTGAATCAAGATAACATGTCTATTGCAAAATATGAGAATAAATTCATGAACTTATTACATCATGTAAACTATTGCATGATGAAGAAACTAAAATCACTAAGTTTCAGCTTGGAATTAAGGAGATTCTGATGCATTATGTTAACATGACCAATCCAAAAATGTTAGTTACAGCCATAGAATTAACATACAAGGTTGAAGAGAAAGAAAAGTCTCACCAAAAGGTAAGACAAGAATTCAAGTCTAACAGGCTACAGTATAAGGCCAAGAACCTTTCTCCTATAAACAAGTATTTTAGGAAATTTGATCACAAATTTTCCATAAAAAATAAGAATTACAACAATTTTTCAAATCAAAATAGAAATTTCAAATCCCATGGACCTTCCAAAATCAGTTTTTATAGAAGAAACAACACCAAAACAACTCACATGGACCTACCACAGGTGGTAATATAGTTCTTGTAGCATCTTTTAGACCCATTGTGTGCTAGAAATGTGGTGCAATCAATATAAGAAGGATTGTCCTAAGCTGAAACTAGGCCAAATAGTGAATCATAGGGTGTATGTTGTCGTTGATAACCACAATGTTGATTTTAAAGCCACTCCTATTGAGTCTTGAGTTAGAATTAATATTTTTCCTTTGACTATTTTGATTGATTCTAGTGTAATGGACTATTTTATTTATCCTTTTGTTACTAAGCAATGTAACATTAAATTGGTCTTGATAAGAGAAGGTTGAGAAGTCAAATTCGATACTAGCAAGAAAGTACCCATTCTTAAATGCTTGGAGCAAGCAAAATTGGATCTTAGTGTTTTTAAGACCAAGGAAAATCTCTTTCTCATGCATTTAGGGTCATATGATATCATCCTTAGGATGGATTGATTACATGAGCATCAAGCCACACCTGATTGTGTAAAAAAAAGGGTTTAGTGCACCAATGACCTTGGCCAAATTGTAGAACCACAAGGCATGCAAGGGTCTATGAAATGTAAAACACTTTTAGCCTTACAACTAAAAATAGTTATTAGGAAGGGTTGTAAGCTCTATGCAGTCCAACTATAAGAAATTTATAATGAGAAAGAGATGGAACATGAATATTTTCCCATATTAAGGGAATTTATGGATGTCTTTCTTGAAAATTTACTCGAATTACCACCCAAGAGAGAATTTAATTTTTCTATTGACATCATACCTGAATCTACCCCTACATTTAAGGCACATTATTGTATGAATGTGGTTGATCTACAAGAAATAAAATTTTAGTTGTAAAGAAGAAGGATGGTACTCTAAGGCTTTGTATTTATTATCGCATGCTAAACAAGGTAACAATCAAAAACCTCCATCCTTTGCCAAGGATTGATGATTTGTTTGACCAAATAAAGGGTGTTACAATCTTTTCTAAGATAGAATTGATGTCTAGTTACCATTAGTCATGCATCAAGGAAGAGTACATTCATAAAAATGCCTTTAGGACCTGTTATGGACATTTCATATTTATGGTTTTGGTTTTTGTCTTAACCAATGCACCTGAAACCTTCATGAACCTTATGAACAACATTTTTAGAGATTAATTAGATAAATTTGTGCTAGTTTTTGTAGTTGATATTTTGATTTATTCAAAATATGAGGCTGAGCATGACCAACACCTTCATCTATTATTTTAAAGACTAAGACAACATAAGTTTTATGGTAAATTGTCCAAATGTGAATTCTATGAATCTAAAATTCATTATTTAGGGCACATCATTTTCAAAGAAGGAATTATTGTTGACCCTACCAAGATTAAATCCATCAACAATTAGCCTACTCCTTCTAATGTAAATGAAGTGTGAAGCTTCATGGGTTTGGCTAGCTACTATCGGTGCTTCATTGAAAAATTTTCAAGTGTGGCCTACCTTATGACTTCCTGCAACACAAAGGAAAGAAGTTTGAATGGATCACTTGGTGTGAGAAAGTTTTATTAAATTGAAGGGGATGTTTACTACAACTCCTGTTTTGATCATACCAGACCCAAATGGTAATTTTAAAGTTTCAATTGATGCTTCTAAAGAAGGCTATAGAGGAATCTTGAATCAAGATGGTAAGGTTATGGCCTATGAGTCATGAAATTTGAGAGAGCATGAAAATAATTATCCTCTGCATGACATGGAACTTGGTACCATTGTCTATGTATTTAAACAATGGAAATATTTTTTATTATGAAAACCTTTCCAAGTAAAATCTAATCATAAAAGTCTTGAGTATTTTTTATCTTAAGAAAATTTGAATGCACACCATCGTAGATGGATGGAATTTTTTAACAATTTTGACATGAATATTTCATATGTCAAAGGCAAGGAGAATCATGTGGCTGATGCACTTAGAAAAAACATATACCTTACTGCCTTTTCAATATTACAAGAAAATTTTAGAAGTGTTATTTTGGAATAATATCTTGATGATTTATTCTACCATGAAGTAACTATAAGTTTGGCTGATGACCTAGTAGCAAAAAGATTTATAGAATTTTTTGTTGTAACAAATGACCTAATTAGGCATAAAGGTAGAATCTATGTCCTTGAGATAGGGGACTTGAGAAATTATTTACTTAAGGAAGTACATACAACACCTTATTATGCTCATCTAAGTGTGACAAAAATGACGCACGAGCTTAAAAAGATTTATTTTTGGCTTGGGATGAAGTATGATGTCATTGAATTTGTAGTAAAATGCTAGGAATTTTAGTAGGTTAAAGTTGAGAATTTCCATCAAGGAGGGTTGTTTTACCCTCATGATATTCTTAAAGATAAGTGGCTGCCAAAATCACAAAGCAAGCATGACACAATCCTAGTAGTAATTGACAAAGCAATTAAAGTTGGCCACTTTATTTCTAGAAATTTGACAAGTGATGCATCTATATTTGTAGAATGCTTTGTGAAATAGGTAGTAAGACTCTATGGCATACCTAAGGTGATCTTATCAAATTAGGAAAAACTATTTACTTCAAGGTTTTGGTGCACTTTATCACAACATTTGGTATAAAGCTAAATTTTGGCTCATCATATCATCTAGAAACAAATGGGAAAATTAAATGGCTCAACCAAGTGGTTGAAGACATGTTACACATGTATGTAATGGATTAAAAAACCAAATGGGAGGATTATCTT
>JARHVA010001435.1:2035000-2097500 GCA_037957365.1 Torreya grandis | reverse complement strand
AATTAAATATTTCTCCAATTTATATATATGATTATGAAAGCTGAAAGTAATTCATGAACAAACATAGCCATGGCAAAGGAGCAAATAAATTTGAAATGTAATAATCATGCACAATACTTTCATTATTTACTTAATTAAATACATTCTATGAAACTATAATGCAGCTTTAAAATAATAATTGGTTATCATTTCATGTTAAATAATACAAAATTTATATCTATGCTTCTTCCCCACTTGAGCTAAAATTACTTGGTGGGTTGCCATGGCTACAAATAAAAAGTTTATAAGAGTTGCTTGAGTGGAACCTTTTATTTGGGTTCTACTCATCTTGAAACTTGAATAAACCTACTTGGCTAGTTGCCTTGGCTACTAGCAGTGAAATTATTAAAAGTTCCTTCTACTGTTATTTGGGTTTCACTCATCTTGAAATTTGAATAAACCTACTTGGTTGGTTGACTTGGCTACCAATAGTGAATTCTTAAAAGTTCCTTATAAGGAACCTTTTATTTGGGTTCCACTCATCTTCACACTTGAATAAACTTTATTGCTTATGTTGCTTATGTTTCACTTGTTGTTAATGAATTATTAACATCTTAAAGAGCATTCATATATGAAATAGGGTACAAAGTGAAAAGTTGTATTTCTTGAATAGATATCTAGTTGTATGAGTGATTTCATACTTCTTCTTTTATGGGTAACTCTAATAAATTACTAGTAGGCCCTAAACTCTTTAATAGAATTGGCTATGCCAATTTAAAATAGCTAAATAAATTACAGAATGACATTATTGATTATATGAACATCCATGTTTAATTCAAATGTTAAACATATAAGTGTAGTGAACTTAAAGGTTGTAAGGTGTTGTAACCCAGTCAATAGCACTCAAAAATGATGTATTAAATCATTCTGCTCTTATGCTTTATAATTATCAAATCAAAGATTAAAAATCTACAAGTATGGAGTTAATTCTATTTGTTGATTTTTAAATGCTTGTATATTATATGGCTTGTATCTTGATTTGATTACTTAAGTAACCTAATTGATAACTTAATAACCTTAAGTCTAACCTTCTCATTTAATCCCTTTCTTTTAACTTAGTCATTCTCGAGTGGGATTGAAACCCACTAAGGAGAATGAGGCATTTACCTAGGGTTAACGACCTAGAAGCAGTCCTATGAGGAAATAAAAAGTGTCATTTATGGTGCTCAGGACTAATCAGTGTATGTGTCCACTAATACACCCTAAATCCCATAATCCCTCTAAATAACAATAAGTTCCTGATAGAGCCTTGTGTACATACTTACCTCTACTAAATTACCTCATCTTCCCTTCATTTTGTTTAAATCGCATTAGTGCATAATTAGCTAAATGTTTTGTTACATTAGCAAGTGTATATAACATGTATTCAAAGTGTACTCTGATAGATGATTCCAAAAAAAATTGGGGTTGTTTCACAAGTATTCTTAAGCATGCCTAAACACCAAAATACGAGTCATTTTTTCCTACATAATATCAACTCAAGATCCATGATTACACCTATCAAGGTTAAATTTACATGTATGTTAAAGTAAATGAACATAAATATATGTATCCAAAAGAAATAACTCCATAACTCTGAATAGTTATCCTCTAATGTAAAAATAATCCTAGCCAACATACTCAAGTAGTCTAAATTCCAAATTAAGTGATCAATAGAAATACATCTATGATAGTCATTACACCAATTTACTTTATTAACAAGGTCAATAGGTTTATTTATCAATTAACATATTCATAAATCTGAATAATTCTAATCATGATATCCATGAAACCATATTATCCAACTAATCAAGATTGTAAGCCTCAACCAAGAAACCAACACTATGATGTTTAAGTCCAATGGTTACTCTAAGCTAGTAACAATAATCAAGTCTAAACAACTTAATAAGATCATATAATCAACTCAAAGAGTAATATTGTGTTAATTATGCCAACAAGATACTTTAGTAGAAAGAAGAAAACTAATTAACATTTAATAACTTTACATATGCAATGAATCACCTTCAACAATGTACAATTTTAGCTTGTTATTATTTAAGCTTGCATTCCTTTTTCTACATTTCATCTACATAGGTTAACCTACCAACATAATTATCTAACATCAAATTATGGTAAAATACTAACTATTTCTAAAGTCACATAATCATTAAACACCATCACTTAATCAAAGAATGTATGAATAACATAAATAATTCATTACCAACTCACTTCATATGTTCATAAGATCGTCCATACAAGGAGCAACATGTCACTAAACTAGACAACCCTCCCAACCATCCCTATGATCCAAACCATTGGTAGCCTTCACCACCCCAACCATCAGTTAGATAGTGGTTTTGGAAAATGGGGTCAAGGAGGAAGTTATGAGTAAGTGGGATGTCATAACAATGGACATCACATCACAATAACATATCACCAACATAAGGCATAGTCACCATAAAGGGTATACTCCACATAGTCATAATCAAACTAGAAATCACCACATATAACATACAGTTATACTCAACCCAAGTAAAATGACCAGCAATAAAGATAGCCAAGTAGGATAATCAAATAACCTGACTATACCAAAATCCCAAGGCAATAATCTAATATAAAAATTGATTAAAACCCAAAATCAATCCAATAATTAAAATAGTATACAAGGGCAATAGTGGTTTCAACAAACATACAAACAATTAATTGATTTTAAATCCATGACCATTATAAGGGATTCAAGGTATCATTATGAGGTCTTATGACCTCATATGATTCCTAAAATTTTAAAAAAATTGGGTCACACAAGTTAAATGCATAATAGACTATTTAAATGGTTTTACATTAAAAATGAAAACATCATTATAAAATGACATTCTTAGCAGGGCTACATTTCAATTCCACCATTTATCCATACACAATCATACAGATTTTATTAAAGCCACAACAAGATTTAAGTCATTCAATAATACATTGAAGGTTTCACCAACTACCACATGTGGATATTTTTATCCAAATCAAACCTAAGCAAGGAACGATATAAATTAATTGTTAAAAGGGAAATAGACCAATTGGATTAGTCTGAGTCAATGGGAATTTAAAATAAACCAAATTACAATAATTATCACCAATCGGTATAAATCCCAATGGTAAAAATCATGCCACTCAAAAACATTTCAAGGCCAATCTAAGCAAAATCCAAGTAGCATAATAAATTTTGAAGACCCAACATTCACCAACCACATAGCTCTCTTAGAAATTAAACCAAAATATCTTTTCTCATTTGGAGATTAAACAAATATAAAAACAAAGTCATTTTGTCCTATGATTGGATAAAACCCCAAATCTATTTATTCAAAACTGGTAATAAATGATAACAGTTGATCAAAATTAATCTTAAAATTAATTATAATCCAAGATCAAATTGATTCGAAATAGAAAAATATAAAAATAATCTAAATTCTCTCTTAAGAATTTAATAGGTCCAAAATGATTATTTGGTTCAAAAGGAATAAATTTTCAATAGGAAAATATATCCCTGGGTTTTAATAAAACCCCCAAATTGACTTAGTCCAAATCAAAAAAAGATAAATAAATACAAAAAAAATCAAAGTCTACTTAAAAGATTTTGTATAGACTCAAATCAATTATGAAGGCATATTATCAAAAGGACATTCTTCCCAGGTAGTTAATCGAATCCCCAAATTGGTTTATAATCCAAACTAAAAAACATATAATCAATAATTAAGCAAAAACTATGTTAAATAATTTAATAGAACTAAATTAATTTATAAGTTTATAACATGTATCAAACTTCCAAGAATGTGTAGGCAATAGGGCAGTGTGTGGTGACCCATCAAATTAGGCACAAGATGAATGTTCTCAAGAGAAAACACCATAACCCCAAATCACTAGAGTAAGGTGCAGGGTTTAATAAGTTAAATCCATACATTTAAATACGACAAAAGGTATGATACACAACCAGCCATTTATTCATGGTGTTTTAGAGAAGGAAGAATTTATCATTATTCAAACACTCAACCACACTAATTTCTGCAACATGTTTAGATTTTCCAAGTTGTGGCATCCCATTAATAAGATTTAAAAATGTGTAGTTTCCAACCCATAATGCATTCACTTGACCAATAATGCATAAAATAATAATTGACATTACCATATTGAAAATTGATCTTTATAGCCATCTTTATCCATTATAAGGAAGTAACCAGTTTAAGGTCAAGAAATAACTTACTGGATGGGACACCAAGCTAGCATAATAACCATACCAAGGTAAAAATGCCCCAGTCCTAAGTAGAAAACTCTCCTTCATTTTTTCTCTTTGCTACATTTTTTCATTCTCCTTCCATATTTTATTCTCTTCCCTCCATTATATTTTTATTACCACTACATTTTATTTCTCCTCACTTCTGTGTTTACTTTTTCCTTACTTCTATGTTTTCATCTTACCCTCTTCTCCCTGCATTTTATTCTTTTCCTCCTCATGCCATTCTTCTCTTTCTTATGTTATTTTTATGCCTCTAAATTTTTCCCTTTTCACATGCCTCTATACTCTCTCCCCCTATCGTTCCTCTTCCCCACACATTTTATTTCCCCTTCTTCCTCATGCCACTTAACTGCATCCTAACTTCTCCCTCATTTCTATGCCACTTTTCATGTACTAAACATCCCCTCTACTCTTTTTCTATGCCTCACTCTACTACACCATACTCATTCAATTTCATCATTGAATGAATAAAGAGAGAGATAAAGCATCTCCCTTGACCAAGTTCATTGACCCATTCCTAGGTAACCCCCATAAAGGATATCGATTTAAATAATGACATCAATATTATTGAAACATTAAAACATTAATGGCCTTATTCAAATTTTGAATCAAAATACAATGAAATAATAAAATAAAGGATATCAATTTAAATAATGACATCAATATTATTTAAATTCTAATTAATTTATAAAAATGTAAACAAATAATAATAATAAGAGATATTATTTTAATGTTACTAAATGCTTAATTTTCACAAGCCTAATGAACTAGGCCATTAGTGATGATAAGGTCACCTGTGGAATAAATCATGTGAAAGGGGTGTCATGGGAAGGTAGGTCTAGGTAGGTCTCTTAGGGAGTCTGAGATAAGAAAGGGTGAGTATATGAAGATGGGGGAGGCAAGACGTACATAGGAGAGAATAAGAAGTCTAAGAGAATGAGAATAACTCTGAACAAATAACAATAACATGAAAAGACACAAATGGGGGTGAAAAGTGATAAGGCATAAATTCAAATATGATGGCATAATAAACAACATGAATATCCAAGGCATGACACTAACCGATGTACCAAGTTACCTATCGTAACTTATCTGACTACTCAGAACCACTCTGCTACCCTAAAAAATGATGCCATCACCCAACCTAGCTCATAATCCACACCTAAAACCATTGTGTAAATCCATCAGTAGTATCTAATCTATAAAAATTGATAAAATGATAAAGTAGTAATGAACTATAATCAGATATCAAGTACATCAAATAATGTATACATCATTAAGTGTAATTATATACATGTTATGTATATCAACCTGAAGCTTAATATCACAATATCAAAACAATAATATAATCTAGCTAAGTAAAGGAGTATAAAAATCAGCTATACATAGGCTAAATCAATTACTTAAGTAAACCTATCAAGGTACACAAGGGTGGAATCATAACATCCTCCCCCTCTTAAAGAAGAGTTGTCCCAATGACTATATCATCAATCGAGGACCTAACTATCCTAGGGACTTAATCACTCTCTATACAAAGGTTCCATCTATCATTTTATGATACTACAAAAATGATATGGAGCTATCAAAATTCATATAGCAATAATGACCAACCACTTACCTCAACTCAGGGTAAAATTATATGTTTATGATGCACAGGTCACTTATTAACAGTCAAAAATAGATAATTACCACCTTATAAAAGGGTATAAGAGCTCCAAATTTTTGTTACTTAGCATAAATACCAATGGTATACTACTATATTATCAAATTTATAAGAAAACTATAAACATTCAATCACCTATATAGGTGTGACTTTCTAAGCAAAATAACAATATAACCATGGGAATGAACCTTCCCAACTCAATAACGGCCAACCAAATATTTTTTTGTCTTCTAAGCACACCTCTTTCCACTCAAAGCTTATGAAAAATAGGCAGCTTTCATAAATTTTTGACTATAGAGATCAAAAAATTTATAGAGAACTAACAAAAGCTAGGCATCCCTCTTATTAAGAGGAGAACATTATGCAAAAAAATTTACAACTTTTTAAGATTGTGGTTGTAAATTGTACAATCCCATCATGATTTTAATCATAAATACATAACCTAAAATAGTGTTTTTATCGACACACATTATGCCTTATGCATAATTTAATCAGCATTCATCATAGAATGATACCATAGGACAATAAGCATTTTTGAATGGTTACTCCCAAACTAATAAATAACATTTAGGGGGTAGCACAACATCCTAGACTATCCACACTAAACAATAGGAGAAACCAACCCAAGCCTTACATGCTACCTAAATATTTATCACATGCTCTCCAACAACTTTGTGAGTTCACATGATGGTTATAGGAATCACAGTTCCACCATCATATTGTACTTAACTCATGGTAGCAATAGAAAAATAAAATAAACATGGGTACCCAAAAATACAAAATCTACCTGATCAAGACTTAAAATGTTCATTTCAAACATAATAGCAACATAATTTTTAGTCATGCATTAAATAATACAAGAATATATCCATACCAGAATATATTTATAATAGGTACAATATATCAATACATCAATCATAGCATGCCTACATGCACATGCCAACACATGCATGCATTTCATCAAGTACCTCCTTGATGATTTGCATAAATGTCAATAATGTAGGACTAGATGGAGCTTCACAAGGCTTACACAATTAAATTCCACAAAGGTTATTTAGAAAAAACAAATGAGATGTGGATAAAGGAACACTAAACCATAAGGTGACCATTATGAAGGAGGGTCCCATAGCCAATATGTGGCTCACATGGTGTACACCCTAAATGAATTAGGTGGTTACCTTGTGCAAAGGGGTGGAGTGGGTTTTTAGCCAATGAGAGACTCCACTCCCTATCCTATACTTGGTCTAAACCATTCTGTAAATAGTATTTCTTTACCCTCGACCTCATACTTACATTGATGTTCAAAAATAGAAAATCGATGAAGGATAATAAAATACATCACAACATTATACATTGCTATCTTAAAACAAGAGACTCAAATTCTAAAAAGGGATTTACAAAAACATAAGTGCTTAGATTCACAATATAGTCTATCAACAAAAAATCACATGGATAGTAAAACTATAATACTTGGAAAGCCAACTAGATAGTACAAAAGAGTTCAACATGATCAAGCTTAACTTAGCTAAAATGCATAAGTTTTTAGTATCGTATAAGCCTACCTATATATACAGGATACATAACAAATGCCACACAGCCAACCAAGCAACAATTTAGATAACAAAACCTTTCAATTTTTCTTAAAATCCATTACCTTAGATGATCCAATGCCTTTCAAGCATTTTCATTGTAATAAAATTGTGATATTTTTGCCCCTTGTCACTTATAGTGATACCTAGGCCAAGCCAAAATCTATGATTGTTTACTGTAGATATTACCAAAATGATATTACAAAATATTCTACATAACAAACTTATTATAAATATAAAAATAAGTAGGGCAACCTTATTATCTACAATAAATTTACCCCATGGAGATGTGTCCACTCCACTAAAATAATCCAAAGTATGGACACTAGTCAACACACCCATGTAATTTCATAGGTTCTCAATAGCTCAAGGAAATCCTTTAAATGAGTAAAATTCTCAAATTTTGCTAAGTTTCTCTAAAACTTCAGTCCTTTTCACACCCTACCATGCCCTTCAGGCTTGAGTTTAACCCTCAGCCTTTCCTAGATCATAATGTTCCAAATATCTAAGGAAGGTTCACCCATACAAGTTATTCATAGATACCCAAACATCATTCCCTTAATTCTAAGAGCAAATCATGTATCACCTAACTCCCATTGACCTACCCATATAATTCAATGGTTGATAGGTGAGACTTGCCCTGACATAACTAGATCTGAGAAAGGTTAACCCAAACCAAGGCTACGCAGTGATAACAACAAACATAGAAGAAAATCTAGATTCCTTAGAATCATTCCTTATGAGTGATGCACAAAAATTAAGAGTATCAAGTAATACAAAAACACCTTAACCTTTAGACTAAAAAGTTAAGTGTCTTAGGAATTACATCTCAATTCTACCTAATTAGGACAACTCATTGGTCACCATGTAGCAATTCTACAAATCGTAGAGTTCCCTAGAGCAAAAACACTTCTTTGATACCAGATGAAATAACCCCAATTTTTTTTCATTTTATTTTTTGAATTTTCATATCAAATTATATATTAAATGCATAATAGACCTAGCCTTGCATGTTGAAGCAAGTGGTACCATCATAGCATACTCACATGTGCAAAACTAGGAAGGTTAATCTTAACCTTCTAAATCATTAATGGTCACAACAATAACATGACATGAAGATTGATAGAACATTGTCACTAATGAAAATTAGGCATAATATCCAGCCTTCTAAACACATATAGCAACTTGTTATCAGCTTAAGTACAATGGACTAAGCTAAGTCTTTTTAAGCGTGCAACAAAATATCAATTGCATAAGAGATTATAATCAAATTATATGCATGCTTTTCATAATCTAAAAATATGGAAGAGGATGCCATCATGCCTTACTACATCATCTAACAAGTAATGATATAATGGCAGCTAAACTCTAAATTGTTACAATCAATTCCAAATTGGAAAATAGCCAATGTGATACCATAATTAATGGGAGATCAAAACACACCTAAGTATGTGGTAGCCTAAACATATAAGGTCTAATAAATAGATTGTTTTATCAACTAATGATTTGGGTAGGGAAGGCATAATAGCCATTCTAACTCACACATGAACTTTGGTCATAAAGGTAATCATGAATTATTAAGCATAATTGACTCTTAAGTCATCAAACTCTCCTACAATTGAGGATTTGGTAAGGAATAAATCCCAACATCATTCTGACATCATACTAAGAAAATTCAACATGATATGGTAATTGCATTATCCATAAGAACAACTACAAGGTAACCATGCTTACATACATTTAACCATAATAACCAACATGGTAGAATAGTAGGGTTCTTACATGCACCAAAATAGGTTGTTCACTCATACAATAGGATCCATCAAGAACCAATTTATTAACCACTTAAGCATCAAGGTTTACATATGGTTATTTACACATACCAAAATCATACTAGCAACCATGCTTACATAAAGAGACAATTCCAACCATCTGGGGGATAATTCAATAGTCATATTCAATAATATAATCAGGTAAGTAAGGAAGAGTAACATGTGGCAATTACCAATCACTTCACATTATAGGTGGTTTTTCAAATTACTTTCTTCAACCATGAACTAGAAATTTGTCCCCATATTAAAATGTACATACTCCCATAGTGGGAAGCCTCAAAAACTAATCCAACTTATCTAAAATTGTTCGCTTAATTTCCTACAAGATGAATCTTACATGAGTCTCTACATTTTATAAAAGAGTTGGAGGCCAACGAAGTATTAGTCCAACATGCTCATATTATCATGGAATCTATTTCCAACATATGTGAAATAAAATAACAATGAGCACACATAAATATATATCCAAGGAATTTATTATATATCCCTATAATAGGTATTAATCAAGATAAAATCTTAGCTTGCTAATGATCCAAACAAGTATTCTCAAGCATGCCTAAACACCAAATAAGATTCTATTTTTCCTACATAATATCAACTCAAGATCCATGATTACACCTATCAAGAGTAAATTTCCATGTATATTAAAAGTAATGAACATGAATATATGTATCCAAAAGCAATAACTCAATAACTCTCAACAATTATCCTCTAATGTAGAATTCTAACATGCTATTAATCCTAGACAACATGCTCAAGTATGTCTAAATGCCAAATTAAGTGATTAATTAAAATACATCTATGATAATCATTACACCAATTTACTTTATTAACAAGGTCAATATGTTTATTTATCAATTAGCATATGCATAAATATGAATAACTCTACTCATGATATCTATGAAACCATCTTATCCAACTAATCAAGATTATATGCCTCAACCAAGAAACCAACACTGTGATGGTTAAGTCCAATGGTTACTCTAAGCTAGTAACTATTAGCCATTTTTGGCCCACATATAAAGCTCTTGCATGGTTTAATGAAGTAGTGGATTAAAGGCATAGAAATGGATCCAACATTTTCAAATAGAGAGGATCCAAGTAAGGTTTTCTAAGGATCCAGTAGCAATGTTCAAGGATAAGTTTTCAAGCCAGAAGCTAAGTGCAAAATCTTTTATTCAGCTAAGTCTTTACTTGTTCATTATTTTAGACCTTGTGGGTACAAGTTTATTTTCTTTCATGACTCTTTTTCTCCAAGTGTTTATTCTTTTAGAGGTTTTGTTTTCAGGGTTTTTTTCTAAATGTTGGAAATTATTTTGGATATTTTGTCTAAAGAAAGTTTCCTGAAGGATATCTTTTTGAAGGGATTATTTCAAACATTTTGTCTGAAATAACTTTTTTGAAGGGCGCTTTTCTGGGTAGAAGGGTTCATTTAGAAAGTTCAAAAAAACCATTTCAAAAGTTTTGAAAGACCATTTCAATGATTCCAAAGGGTATTTTCAAGGGAAAAGGAGCTTTTCAATAATTCTGAAGGGTCCATTTCAATTTTTATAAAAGGCCATTTTCAAAGTTTTGAAGTGGTCCAAACAAAAGTTTGAAGGAATTAATGATGAGCCTCCAATGGTCAAGTTTGAGCCCCTATAAGTAGTCATTTCCTTTGATCATGTTTTGAAAAAGTTTATCAAGATTTTTGTGAACTTGAAACTTGTCAAGATATAGAAAGGAGATCAATGGATGAGAAAATGCTAGGTTTTCAAAAGGATCCTAGTGGGATTTTGACTACCAATCAATGAAAAAGGGTGAGGATTTCTCCTTTCAACCTCAATGACGTGGTTTATAGCTCACATACAGAACATTCAAAGTGACCCAAAAGCAATTAGATACACCTAGGTAAAGTGTGAACATGCAAGAATAAAATATTTATAGTATAATACTATAGTAAGAAGCATGACAAGTTTTAAATACAATGATCAAATCATTCACACTTGGTAGAGACATGCAGCTACCTTCAATGTGGTTCTGTCAGTTCTATCAAAAGGGACTTAAATGCATGAGGGGCTCGAGGATATTTGCAGTGATCTTGGATGGTTCATTTCATGGTCAAGGTAGTTGCACACTTTGAATGCAAAGAGCTAAAAGACAACAGTGGTGGTTGCATCTATTTATGACCCCCCTCTCCATTTTCTCATGGGATCCCTTTCTTTCTCTCTTCTCTTTCTCTATATGTATCTCATATTTTTTCATTTTAAGGGGTTCCCAATTTTTTTAGACTTTTCCATCTCTCTAAGAGATGGGACACTCTTTGAGATATTGCAAAATATGTTCAACCCTACCAAGCATTTGTAAGAACTACCTCTTGATGTAATAAATTATTTTCTTTGCCTAGCTCTTGCCTTGGATTTGTGTCTATTGAGTTGTTGACTATGGCATTGTGTGAAGGAGAATATTCCTCATCCATGGTCCTCCATTCTGACCTTGTTTAGGGAGTTTTTCAACATTGTTTGTAGGTCTGGTTGAGTGTTCTTTCCACAATTGATGTGAAATTTTAGTGAGTCTTAGAACTCCTCTCTATTTTCATTCATTGCTTCCTAAACCTCCCCCATGAAATATTAATGCAACCAACTTGATCTTGAGGTTGCGTAAGTCAGTATTGTCCTTTGTAGAACTAGTGTGGGTTCAAGCTTATGGGAGTTTCCCATTTTATTTTGGTGCATCACCTAGTTAGCTTTCTTAGGAGTACTTATCCCTTTTATAATCCTTTTCCCCATGGAGAATTAGTTTAGATTTAGTTTTATGTGATCTACCAAGAGGAATTTGACCTTCTCTAGAGGTCCAACCTCACTATAGGATACCCATAGCCTAAGGTTATTCTAATATTATAGCTAGGAGTGGAAGAGCCTTAAAAACTCTCCCAAAAGGGTGTAATTCTAGCCTAAAATAGTAACAATAATCAAGTCTAAACAACTTAATAATATCATATGATCAACTCAAAGAGTAATATTGTGTTAATTATGTCAACAAGATACTTTAGTAGAAGGAAGAGAACTAATTAACTTTTAATAACTTTACATAAGCAATGAATCACTTTCAAAAATGTATAATTTTGGCTTGTTATTATTTAATCTTGCATTCCATCTACACAGGTTATCCTACCAACATAATTATCCAACATCAAATAATTGTAAAATACTATGTCTAAAGTCACATAATAATTAAACATCATCATTTAAGCAAATAATGTATGAATGACATAGATAATTCATTACTAACTTACTTCATATGTTCATAAGATCGTCCACACATGGAGTAGCAAGTCACTGAATTGGACAACCCTCCCAACCAGCCTTATGAGCCCATCTATTAGCTAGATGATAGTTTTCACAAACAGGGTCAAGGAGGAAGTTCTAAGCAAGTGGGATTTTGTACCAATAGACTTAAAATCACAAATAACACAGGGCATATTCATCATCAAGGGTACACTCCACACAATCATAAGTAGATTATAAATAACCACATATAACATATAGTTATACATAACCAAGTGAAAGGACCAACAATAAAAACAACCAAGTAGGATAATTAGATAACCTAACCATACCAAAATCCCAAGGCAACAATCTAATATAACAATCGATTAAAACCCAAAATAAATGTAATAACTAAAATAGTTTGCAAGGGGAAAAGTGGTTCCAATGGACATACAAAAAATAAATTGATTTTAAATCCATGACCTATATAGGGGATTCAGGGTATCATCATGAGGTCTTATGACCTCATATGATCCTCAAACTTTTTAAAAAAATAGGTCAATGAATTAAAAGCACGATAGATAATTTAAATGGTTTTAAATTAAAAATTGAAACATCATTATAATATGACATTTTCAACATGCCTACATTTCCATTCCACCATTCAGCCATACACAGGCATGCAGATTCTATTAAAGCTACAATAGGATTTAATTCATTTAATAATACATCAAAGGTTTCACCAACCACCACATGTTGATATTTTTATCCAAATCGAACCTAAGCAAGGAACTATATAAATTAATTGTTAAAAGAGAAATAGGCCAATTAGATTAGTTTGAGTCAATGTGAATTTAAAATAAACCAACTTACAATAATTATCACCAATTGGTGCACATCATAATGACAAAAATTATGCCACTCAAAAACATTGCAAGGCTAGTCTAAGCAAAATCTAGGTAGAATAATAAATTCCAAAGACCCAACATTCACCAACCACACATCTCTATTAGCAATTAAACCAAATCAAATTTTCTCTTTTAGAGATTAAATAAATATAATAACAAAGGCATTATGCCCTATGATTGGATAAAACCCCAAATCTAGTTATTAAAATCTGGTAATAAATGATAACAATTGATCAAAAGTTATCTTAAAATTAATTATAATCTAAGATTAAATTTATTTGAAATAGAATAAAATAAAAATAATCCAAATTCTCTCTTAAGAATTTAAGGGGTCCTGAATGATTATTTGGTTTGAAGTGATAAATTGTCAACATGAAAATCTATCCATGGGTTTTAATAACACCCCCAAATTGACTTGGTCCAAATTAGAAAAAGATATATAAATATAGATAAAATCAAAGAAATAGGGCAGGGCATAGAGACCTTTCAAATTAGGCACAAGATGAATGGTCTCAAGAGAAAACACCACAACCCCAAGTCACTGGAATAAGGTGTAAGGTTTAATAAGTTAAATCCATATATTTAAATACCACAAAAGGTATGCTACGTAGATAGCCATATATTCATGGTGTTCCACAGAAGGAATAATTTATCAGTATTCAAACACTCAGCCACACTAATTTCAACATGTTCAAATTTGATAGGTCATGACATCCCATTAATAATATTTAAAAATGCATAGTTTCCAACCCATAATTCATTCACCCAACTAATAATGCACAAAATAATAATTAACATTACTAGATTGAAAAATCAATCTCTATAGCCATCTTTATCCATTCTAAGTAAGTAACCAGTTCAAGGTTAGGAAATAACTTAATGGATGGGATGCCAAGTTGGGATAATAACCATACCAAGGTAAAAATGCCCCAATCCTAAGTAGAAAACTCTCTCGCTTATTTTCTCTTTATTGCATTTTTTTGTTCTCCTTTTGTATTTTCTTCTCTTCCCTCTGTTTTATTTTTCTTACCCCTAAATTTTATTTCTCCTTACTTCTGCATTTACTTTTTCCTTACTTCTATATTTTCCTCTTACCCTCTTCTCCCTGCATTTTCTTCTTTTCTTCCCCATGCCATTTTTCTCTTTCCTGTGTTATTTTTTTCCCTTTACATTTTTCCCTTTTCACATGCCTCTCTACTCTCACCAACCCATCGTTCCTCTTCCACACACATTTTATTTCCCCTTCTTCCTCATGTCATTTACCTGCATCCTCAATTCTTCCTCATTCTTATGCAACTTTTCACCTACTACACGTCCCCTCTACTCTTTTTCTATGCCTCACTCCACTACACCATACTCATTCAATTTTCTCATTGAATGAATAAAGAGAGAGAGAAATCATCTCTATTGACCAAGTTCATCGACCCACTCTTAGGTAATCCCCATGCCAACTCACCAAGCATTAATAGACTTGTTCAAATTTTGAATAAAAAGTGAATGAAACAATAAACTAAAGGATATTAATTTAAATAATGATATCAATATTATTTAAATTCCAATTAATTTCTAAAACCATAAAAGAGTAATAATAATTAAAATAATAATAATAATAAGAGATATTATTTTAATGTTACTAAATACTTAATCTCCACAATATTAATGAAGTAGGACATTAGTGATTATAAGGTCACCTATAAAATAAATTATGTGGAATGGGTATCATGGGGAGGTAGGTCTAGATAGGTCTCTTAGGGAGTTTGAGACAAGTGAGGGTGATTCCATGAAGATGGAGGAGGCAAGGTGTATGCAGGAGAGAATAAGAAGTTTGAGTGTATTGGAACAACTCCAAACAACCACACAAGAACAAACAACAATAGCATGACAAGACAAGACGTAAAGGGGGTGATAAGCGATAATGCATCAATTCAAATATGATGGCATAATAAACAACATGACTATCCAAGGCATGACACTAACTAAAATACCAAGTTACCTATCAAAACTTGTTCAATTACTTAGAACCATTCTGCTACCTTGAAAATCGATGTCAGCAACTAGATTATCTCATAATCTACACCTGAAACTACCAAGTGAATCCATCAAAAGTATATGATCTAGAAAATTTGATAAAATGATTGGTAATGAACTATAATCAAATATCAAGTATATCAAATAATTTACGCATCATCAATTCTAGAATTATAAACATGATATGTATATCAACCTGAATCCCAATATCATAACATCAGAATAATATTACAATCTAGCTAAGTAAAGGAGTGTAACAATTAGCTATACATAGGCTAAATCAATTAGTTAAGCAGACCTGTCAAGGTGCACAAGGGTGGAATCATAATAAATTGATGGAGTACTTCATGACATAGATGATTAGTAATGAAAAGTTTTTTAATTCATTATTTCTTTATGAATTGTAAATTATTCTTTCTTATAATTCGTTATTACAATCTTTCTTGTATAATATTAAGTGGTAGTATTGTGATTATTTTACATCATTGATTTTGAATAATTTAATTTTTTGTAAGATATGTGGACTAAAGTATTCTATGATTTATCTTTCTCCAATTTGGATAATAATGCATCCATTGAATCATAAAATTTATTTATAAAGAGAAGGTTTTTGGTTGACTAGAAGAAGAGATGTGGCCAAATGAAGGATTGGTTGATGTTTTTTCTATTGAAGTGGGTTGAGCCATACTATAATAATCATAAGCATTTGAATCAACTATGATTATTGAAGAATTATAATAATGATAAATCATATTATTAGTCATTGCAAAATTCTAAAACTATTATATATGGGAATTATTTTCTTTATGAAAGCATTAGATATGCTTATTGGATGAGAATCTAAACATGAGAGAATATCATATTTAAATTTCAAAAATTTGTCCCACTATTTTAATGTGTGATTTTATGTGGGATATATGAAGAAACCAATGAAATTATGTGGTGAACATAAAGTCTTTGATATTTATAGGGGTCCAAAACATTGACAATAATGAAAGAAAAAATGAAGATGTTTATGAGGAAATAAATACTTATGCTCAATTGTAGGATCCATAAGTCAAAATTTTCAATTCATTTACTAAAAGTGATTTCCAAAATATTATTTGTGATGGTACCAATTAAAGTGTATCTTCTCCTACATGGAAACATGTTTTTCATAAAATACTGGATTGGATGAAAATTTTATTTAACATCATCTAGAATCTCTAGGTAGTGGATTAAAACTAGTCTCTTTGGTTGTAAATATGCATTTCAAGTTTAAATATGAAACCCCATTTGATTATCAATTTATTATATACCCTTTTTTTTCTAATGGCTCACTAAAATTGATCCCAACATTTTTCAATCTAGTATCAAGGGGGAAGCAGAAAAATAAATCCAAAAATAAAATAAATTCACAACGAAGGAGTATGAAACATCATGCCTTAAGTGTTCCACAATTTGTAAAATGTGGTCAAAAGAATAATAAATGAATGTCTTCATTAGACAAACCACTATAATAAAACATTGTAGACACCATCAGCATTTGAATTAAACCAAAGAGTTATGTTACACACATGATTAATAATGTGACTCCAATAGAATATTTCAATACAACCCACCTTTGATGTAGATTGTGCTTTGGTAGTTGTATTAAAATGAATAATTTACATGTGATTTTGTTGCATTCCTTGAATTTACTATTAGTGTTTTAAATTATATAATTTAATGTGTTCAATGTTACTAGTCAATTAATAAGTTAGTCATTTACTTAGTTAATTAATAGTTTCGTTAGTTATTGTTACTAATTTTACTAGTTAGTTGATTGGTTATTTAGTTACATAGTTAATAATTTGGGAATAATATAATGAATGGTTATCATGATAAAGTGTTATGACAAAACCAAAAACATGTGTCATAATGTTGTAGTCAATAGTGGAGACAAAAATTAACACTTTTATTTGACCATGGACATGAAGTGGCCAACAATAGTTTTCCATATACAATGTAAGTAATCTATAAAATTCATCTTGGAAAAAATGACTTTTCCAACAACAATGGCATGATTCAACATGTTCAACAAGTTCATCTTGGATAAAATGACTTTTCCAACAAAAATTATATGGTTTGAAAGTAAATTTGAAATTTGTGACTATTTTTAAGAAAGTGGTGAATCACAATGTTGAAAGAGTTTGTAATATTATGTACTCAACTCTTTCTATAGGTCAATAATTTCTTTCAAATAAATGTGTAATCACCACTAGATTCTGATGAATTTTCAACACTTTTTTTGTCATTTTTTCATTTTTATATGATTTCTTATGCAATTTTTTCCCAACTATTTTTAATGATGTTAATTTCATCTAAAAATAATAAAACACTATAATTTAAAAGAGAAAATGTTACAATTTTTGTGGTTTTGACTTCATTGACACACATTACATCACTATTTACATCAAGGACATGCATTTTTGTTTTCATTCCATTTTCTTTGTTTTTAACCTCTCTAAAACATATTTTTAATTGTTATATTTTAGTTTATTAAATCAAAAATATTTTTATATTATGAAACTAATGACATTTCAAAGTATGTAAGTAAATAAAGTTTAATTGATGAATGTCTAATTAAAAAACATAATTAATATTGAATAGTATTGTTTCAAATTTACCAATTAATATAAATTTTAATTTATCAGTGTCTAGTTGACAAGTTGAAACATAGTCATGTAATATGGGTTAAAATTTGAAGAAAAAGAAAGAGTTTACAAGACATCAATATTGATTGAATTGAATTCCCATACCTATTATAGTCTACTTGTTCATGATATGATTTGAGTATATGTAAATCCATGGATAAGGGAGAAAATACATCCATTATTAGATTGAAATCACAAAAATAAATTTATGAACCCTTTTTCAAAATAAAAAATATCTCAGTAGAACACCTTAAAAAATAATATTTTTAATTGCATCAAATACTTGCCAAAAAAAGGAGCAAGAAGACACCAAAATATTCTTCAATTCTTCATACAAATGAATGTAATGTGAAAATTCTGATCACTTTAGTCTAAATTTGATCTCCAAATGAGAAAAAGGTGAAGCAAGTAGCACAAAATAGCTTGCATAGATAAAAGGGAGTGAGGACAAAGAATGTAGGGAGATCATGAGTAGAAATACTTGGGTGAAATGAAATAAATATGGAGGTATTTTTAAACCATGGAGTAGATGCAAAGGATAGGAAAATCCACTAAAGTGTGCTTGTATTTATGAATGAGTGGATAAAATGACACTTTATTAGTTCAATACCTTGGTTGTTTTTATAAAAGGTTAAGTTCCTCTTCTTATTTTGGTGAATAGAGTACTAAATTGAAGTTGGTGTGGATTATTTACACCTCACGGGTATGGGTGTAGCAAAAGTCCAGAAAGACCACTATATAAAAGCATATTTTTATTCATATGGAAAGATAAATGGGGTTACTGGGTATTTTTTATGCTCGCACCCTTGCTCATAGGAGTAAAAACATTCCACTAAACTTACATGTCTTTTAATATGTTTAAGTCATTTATAGGTTAGGTGGAGAAGTAGGGTTTAAATATATTTGATTTTCATAGGTAAGGATGTTAAATTCCACCATTTCTTCTTTTAAGTACTTAATTAAATACCAAACATAAAAGTAAAGAATTCAATATACTTTTTTAATGATCTAAAATGTACCAAAACTCTTTTAATTTTGTAAAAATAAGAAGGAAGTAGGGAAAGATAAGGGTTGATACACTTGAGATTTTGGTGTGGTGTCTAAGGGTTGTAACAAAATTTCACCATCTCTGCATAAGTATATATAAAATGGGGTTAGCAGAGTTTAAGTACATGTAAGATGCATAAAAAAGGTCCTCTAAGTCTAGTAAGTTTTGAAAAGGCACTTTAAACTAAGATTTTTTAGGAAAAATGTGTATTTTTTATATTTTGACAAAATGGTTACTCAATAATTCAGCCAAAAGTTGCATACAACATATTCTTACTAGAAGAATGATAGTTATAAAAACATGAAGAAGAAATTACATATTAAACAAATTATAGCCTTGAGGAGTGAAAAGATTGAAAAAAGACTAGATTTATAACGTGTTCAGATCAAGTCAAGGATGAAATATTACCAAGAGTACTTAGTTCAAATGAATAACAAAGGATCTAAAAAAGATTCATTGGTTTGAGAGTACTTTATGAGAGATTGCTTTGTACATGGGTAACTCATCAGGGCTTATCATTGAGACCCATTTTTTTTGTATCATCACCTACCTAAGCTATGTTTATTGTGGGGTGTTGGTGTAGGCCTTTTTCCCACTGGGTTTTGGCTATACGGCTGCATTAGCTTGCTTAGGGCTTTAGAGGTCATGTTGGTTACTTGGAAAGATTAGTACCACATTCACTAGAATGTGTGTTATCTTTCCCTTTTCAACCTATAAATACACCTCTCTCCATTTTTATTATTCATTCAAAATGATATAGAGTATTTTATTTGTTCTTATTCTTTTTACAATATTCCTCTATGCTTGATTTCATTCACTAGAAACTTTATTGTGAATGCACTTGCTCAACTCATGAGATCATTCCATCATGTGCATTCTTTGATCTAGTGATCCTGACTACAACTTTTTTAAATCATGGTAATTGGAGAACATGTAATTTGCCTATATAGACATGATTAAAGTGATGTTTTTTCACTTGGGAGTCTCAGAGGTAGAAATGTGAGTTGAAGCTCAAGAAGTTATCTCTTCACTACCAAAAAGTTACATTTCAAGATCTGTTACTGCAACTTGTGCTACGCATTGATCTCCAAGTTTATAATCACTTGATCCAAGGTAAAATTTTATGTATTTTACATGTGTAATATGGATCTTATGGTGTTTCCATATGACTTACTATTTTTTTAACACATATCTAAAGTTAGGCTAAAAGTTGATATTTTTCTTGTGTTAGGAAATCCATTCTTAAGCCCAAAATGGGAGGTGGTTTTGTCAATAAATCATGATTGGAGGACAATAACCTAGTCCTAGATATTATCCACCCCTCTAGATGTATTGGCAGTGCCAATTTTTAGACAAGAAACATTGAAAATGGAGTTCTACAACTTTAGCTTCAACTTTGACAACATTTGTTGTCAGTGTTTTTGTGCTCCTAAATAGTAGTTACCCACCCCTAAGTTATTTTATAATTTTTTAAGGTATTCATATAAATTTAAAGGATAATTTTAGGCTTCTCAATTAGGGGTTGAGATTGGAATAAGTCTTAACAAGTTTGTAGATATATTGTTGCTTGTCTAGAAGACGTTTCATACTAGAATGAAAAAGTAAACCAACCATGAGATTATTACATGCCCCCAAACATATATCAAGGCAAGTTTCATGTCCAAAATGAAAACTATGAAGTCATATATAGGTCTATAAATGTGGATCAAATTTCAATAAAATCACACCAACCTTCCATACTACTAGATCATGTCCTTGCTTGAGACAGGTAAAGAGTCTTATAGCATGATCTCATTCTTTACATTATTATTCCATCCAAGTTTCAAATAAGTTATAATAATATTATAGGTTCTCAGTATTTATTAAGAATCATGTTATTCCTAATTAGGATTTTAGGTTCTCAGTCAGGGTTTTAGCTTCAAGCATGAATGTTATGGGTTTGTGTAAGATCTCATGGGTCATTATACATATCTATATGTCTATAATTTATCTTCAAGAGTCATGATGAATACTATATAGTACCTTACAAGGTTTTTCAACAAATGTAAGAGAGAGAGTGTGTTTTCATGATTGACATGCATCTCAAAGAGGATATCAGAAGCTGAAGAATTATGTAGAAGGCTACAAAGATGATGGAGGGCCATCAATAAACTTATAACTTCCATTTTGAGGCAAACATGCCTATTTCATGACCATTATGTAATCTCTCCTTACACTCTCCTAAACTTCATATTCACCTCTATAATATCTCCTTTGGGAATTAAGGACTTTTCTTACTTCATTCTTCTTTATTTTTTTGTTATTCTCTCTCACATGGACTATAATATGGATTTTAGATACTATAACTGGGATTATTTCTTCCAAATTATCTCCTTTCCATGGTAATTTTTAGTTTTTATCTATAAAAATAGGATTCTATTTCACAACTAGTACTAGACTTAAACAAGAGTCGCTCTTAGTCTCTTTACACTAAGAGGATTTCTCACAATTATCTTCTGTCCAATGTAATATTATCTTTAACAAACTATAATTAAATCAAATAAGCTTATTTTTAAAAACCTACACTATACTCATCAAGTGTATCTCTCTCTCTTTCACACAACTCTCTTCATAGTATTTGTTCACAAATAGACATTAGTATATAATTGCATTAGATAAAAGACTAAGGAATGTTGACAACATGATAATAGATTTTTAGGGTCATGAATAGAATGTTCATGCCCTTATAATCAAAATGATGCCTATATGACCAACCTTATGAATGTCACACCTATATAAGGGCTTCAAAAAACTATACATCATTTAAACATAACCATACATTCTATATTGAAGCATAGCAAGGCTTCTTATTAACTATAATATGACCTACTTAAAATAAAACCATGAGGTATCCTGTAAAATAAGTAAAAACTAGAAAAAATGAGATTCAAAAAAATGTCTCTAAAATCCAAACTAAATACCATGAATATTATAACAGGTGGGATGAAATATAAAACTAACTATACATTAGATGTGATGAATGCCATCACTAAATAAGATGCAAGTTGTGCAAGTGAAAACATTGGTGAAGAGCTCAAGTTTTCATGAGTGATATGAATCCATTATTTGATCACTAAAGATAAATGTTGGGGATGCTAGATGCTAATACTACTAATTGAAGTGTAAAAATTACAAAAGATGTTATAAAATATGCCATCAACTACATGAAGTAGATGTCGTGATGTGCCAAGGTAAAAAATGGACACACCACTCAAAGTAGTATTTACACACACATACACCCTGATAATATTTAAATGGATGGAGTGGATGAAAATATTTGTGTGGTTAGCTTGAATCCACTACTCAAAAACTAAATGATGAAAAAAATAGGGCATCTTATAATAAACTCATTAAAAGGATATGAACTAACTACCAAGGCATCGAAGAATACAAAAATGGTATCTCAAAAAAGGATGGCTCTAGTGATGATAGGGGAGGCTAGTAACTCAAATAGAAAAGGAGTACACAAAATAAGGTACACATACATGAAGGTAGACTAAACTATGAAAATCAAACCCCCATGGAACTTTAGAATTTAGTGAGAGTAAAATATATCCCAAAAAATACCAAATAAGGATGAGGAAGACATTATATACACCAAAATAGTTCCAAACAAGGATATTGTTTATATATCAAAGAAATGTCATATCAACGTGAGAATTGTTTTAAAAAAATGGAGAACTTACAAATAAAATTGCTCCAAAAGAAAAGGAGCATCACTAGATAGAATGAATAGTGTGGAGATGATGCATATGAATGGTATAGGATCCATGTTGGTAGAGCCCACATAAATAATGCTAATGATGCCACGACAAATGATTTTGAGATCCATCTTAGGTGATTTAGTATTATAAATTTTATAAGGTTTATATGGTTGGATTATGCACTACTAGATATATTCATATTTCACACATTTGAAGTGAAGAGATGACCTGATTAGATGATAAAAGACTTCAGAAGTTTTGATTTAATATCTAGTTTATTTATGATTGAAATGCTTGATTGATTTATGTCTTCTTGGTAGAGACATTTCCTTGTCAAACGGTCTAAATTATTTTTAATTACCTTTTTGAAATATACCAATAAGATTCCAATTATGGGTCTAACTAATCATGGGTTTGACTAAGCATGGATATTTTTCTTATTTTAAATCAATTATAGTATGTGTTGCATGACATGTTTTTTTTTAATAAATTAATTTTCTTAATTATAATATATAATAAATTATATATTTTTTATTAGACAACTATAAAGTGATTTTCCATGGACTTTAATATATTACTTTTATCTTTTAGGTATTATTTCCACTTTTAATAAAATTTATATAGATTATACATTGAATTAAAATAGATTTTATGTTTCCATATTCAAATTTTTAGAATAGCTATATTTTTCTCTATAAAACAATCTAAATTCTTTATTTTTAAGAAAAATGAATAATCTATCAATTAAATATTTGATTTTTATATATATAAGATAATCTTATATTTTCAATGACTATATATTCAATCATATTTTTTCTTAGTAGGTAAAGCTACATTAATACTTAAGCATAATGAATGCATATTTTTTAATATTTCATGATTTTGAGACATGTCTTGAATTATAAGTATGGTAGCATACACATATTATTTATATTTCATAAATTTTAACTTCTTAAGTTAGAGCCACTTTATATAAGCATTATGGCATCATGTATATTTTTCAATATTTCATAATTTTTTAAGGTCTTATTTTCCAATATTTCATAATTTTAAACATGTCTTAATTTAAGAGCCAGTTTATACAATCATAATAACATCGTGCATAATTTAAGGATAATTTCAAGAAAGGACCCCTAAAATCTTACTATAAAATCTTGGCAAATCCTAGATTTTAGGTATAATTCCATTGGTGAATATTTGGCAAAATTTCCACGTTAGTATAAATTGATTTATGATTTATATTAACTCTTGCCAAAAACTTATAAATAGCTAGTGAATCAAGCATCATATTAAAATTAAGAAATAATGGCAATAAATCCAAGTTAAACCCCTTTCCCCAAACACATTCATGGGCCAAATATCCTTGAGGTGAAATAAATAGTTTGATCAATGGATACCCTATGTTTTTTAGAACAAATATTTTGCTTTGCCCTATGAAATTGGGGGCAATACAACCATTTCAAAAACTTACTTGAATAAATAAATCCAATCAAGGAAGACATGAGCGATAACACAAATAAGAATTGCTAAATAACCATCCCAAACCTAAATCCTAAGTAGGTGTGTAAGACTCTGAAAAAAATTCATCGGCACATCAATGCCCATTGGCCCAAACACACATTCACAGTATTTTTGAAGTCTTGTTGATCTTGTTACTAAGTGAACAATCCCAAACAAATGTAAATAATTTTTTGATCTCATTACTAAATAAACAATCCAATTTGATAACCAAATTATGTCTCATATTAAGGGTTTTGATATAAGATAAAAAGGGTTTCCACACTGTAAGCAAAGATATGATGAAAAAATAACATGGCAATAGCTCAAATCCATTAAAATATAGGTAGAATTCATTAAAAGTGTTTAAACATTTGTATCTATATACAAATTATTTTCTTACTTAGATTTTACTTAATTTTTTGCTACTTAGACTCCTCCTTGTCCTCCTCTTGTAATTATCACTCGCTTCACAATTCTCATGACATGTAGGGCTTGTCTTTCTTATTTGGATTGCACTTCATTGTTTGCTACTTAGACTCCTCTTTGGCCTCCTCTTATAAATGTCACTCACTTTGTGATTACCATGACAACAAAAGAATAAAACTTTAACAAAAATGAAGTTATATGAATTTAGGTTTTAGAGTTTTATGGTTCTAGAGTTTTAAGAAATTTGAAGCACTTATGCAGATTTATTTTATAAGGGGAAATTTGTGTTTATAAAAAATAAATGGAGAAAGATGTTAGTGGGTGAGAAGTCTAAATTCAAGATCTTATTTATAGTTCCTTATTTTAATCATTAAATTTATACTCCTTTTTAAAGATTAAATTTATCCCTTTTAAGTGCTAAATTAGATGGCTATATGACTATGTATAAATTAAATACAAACCTTTGTACGTCTCTGAAAAGACTAACTAGATAATATAATAAACTAAGTATAGAAAAAAAATGTGACAAAAAATTAGAGTATAGAGTATAAACCAACTATGGGGCCATAGGTCAAGACAACTATCAAATGCGATGATGACATAATTAAAATATATATTCAAAACATTTTCATAGTTTTCAAATTATAAACTATATATTAAGGTCTGCTAAAATGTCTTAACCACATCCATATTGGCCTTTCAAATATTTTTTATTTCAATTAAAAAACCATGCCAACCAAAATATAATTATTACCTTAAACATTTAAAAATAGAATACATTATGACCATGAGGTTTTGTTGTGTTTATTTAGTTTATTTTTTGTGCAATGTTTAAAAACATTAACTTACATGTCATTATTTCTCAGAGAAAATGAATTTATTATTTTTTTATAATAAGTTTGTGGTAAATACCAACTGGATAATATAATAAACTAAGTATAACAAAAATACTAACAAAAAATATGAGTATAGAGTATAAACCAATTATGGGGCCATAGGGAAATACAACTATGAAAAGTGAGGATGACATAACTAAAAAACAAATATTGAAAATGTTGTCACTAGGATTCACACCCTTGATGAGATACTCAGCTTTCCTCATCCAAGTGGCATGGAGTCATCTCTCTTACTGTAGGTGACAATTTCATTGAGATGAACCTCTAGATAAGGGGCTAGCTCCCCTTGATGCACCTTTAAAGCTCTCTCTCTAACTTAACAATTTGATATGAAAAGGGATTAAGAAAAATGACTACGAAACCAAACGGTGATGCACCAATGTATAATGTCCTCCCAATTGACTGAAACTACTACTTAAAGACAAAAAAAGTGTTTCTCACACAAAACTCACAACTCAAGATTTGTTGTTACATCAATGTTTCATATGTTAGATTTGAGAAGGTATATGATTCTTAGGAATGGAATGAATGATTCCAAAGAGGGATAAAATCATGGACCACTTCTAGGATATCTCTACACTTAGAAAAGAATACTAGCAAAGACCTGCAACAATCTCCTTTCTGCAAATGGTAGACAATCAAGATTGCAAGCTAGAAAAGACAATCTTTCACTAGACTAGACCAAAAAGATTCGAGTCATTACTCAATATTGCAGCATATGAGTGGAAACAACACTTGTATATTTCTTTAAGAGTTCCTTGAGTACAAATCTAGCCAAATTTTTCCCAATAACCAGTAGAGGCTGCTCAAAGAGTAGAAAGAATGCATATATATAGCTTTTGAGAAAGGAATCAAGTAAGGGATGTCCAAAGGTCACTCGAACATGTGTCACCTTGAGAATATCAGTTACAATTGCATGTGAAAAAGTTGGGCAAGCTATGCCATGTCACTAAATGAATTAGTTACAATTGAATAAGTTACAATTACAACAAATGAATTAGTTACCATTGAATCAGTTACAATTGAACCAAATGCTCAAGACATTTTTCCATTTGTTAGCTCTATATTTGCCTTCAAGTTCCTACCAAGCCCTTTTTTGACTCCAATGGTTAGTTTACATAGTTTTAAAGTGACGTTTATGGGGTTATCACCTTCTTGGGTATTTCTTTTAGACATTTGTTTCCCTTAGACTTCTATTTTAGTACTTTTCTCCTCTAGACTTTTTTGTCTCAGCACTTTTCTAGAAAGAATTCATTTGGGCTTTTTATTGGAAATTCTTGCAGACAATTTTTTTAAACAATCTTTTGGGCCTTTTATTTCCTTTGTATCAAACAAAAATTTTGATAGAATTGGTCTTTGACCTTTTTTTTATGTGGACAAGTTTTCTAAAAGAATACCTTAGATAATCTTTCCAAAGAATTCCTTAAGACTTTCCATTTTTCCATTTCAACTTTTGTCTTTTTGCCCTTCGACCAAAATAAATGGTCCTTCGACAATCTTTAAATGACCCTTTAACACTTCGAAATGTCCCTTCAAAAATTTTGAAGTGCCCTTCAGACTTTTGTAAAGTACCCTTCGGCCTTCCTGCAAACATCCCTTCAAAAAAGTTGAAAATGACCTTTTTAGCAAGATGGAGGTGCCCTTCAAAAAAGTTGAAGTGCCCCTTAGAAAAGTTGAATTAACCTTCATAAAATTTGCAAATGACCCCTTCAACTTGAAAAGGTCCTTCAAAAAAAAATGTTTAGATAATTTTCCCAAAGGAATTTGTCTTTGTCTTCAAGAAATTTATCTTAGATAAATTGTTCAAAAGAATTTGACACTTTGGCCAAATGAAAAGTCCCAAAAAATAACACTTTAGTCAGAAAAAAAGACCCAAAAGGATTACTATATAAAGGCTTAGCAAAAGACCAAATCCAAACTTTTTGAAAGAATTGGACTTGTACATTTATTACGAGCTTGTATAAAACTCGTGTTCCAAATAAAACCTGCATACTTGACGTAGCCAAAGGTATAGAATTAGGCAGCTAAGTTTTCAAATAGGGGTGTCTAATTTTGGCTTGAAGGGATAGAATTTGGTCAACAAATTGGTGAATCATAGGGGTAGTATGCCTGCTATCTTGACCAGACCAGTAGCTAAATTAATCCATTGGGCATGGAGTCATCTAAGGACACTCAAACAAGAAAAAATTGGCCATGAATCAAAACCTTGAATAGCACACCAAACTGAAAGGAAAACCCACGTTACAAGACACAACAAGAACAAAATAAACAAGATACAAAGCAAATCAAGACACAAGATAAACACACATGTGCATAAGTACTTAGGGGAGAAACAAGACACAACTAAAAGCAAACTAATATATACATCTAACATGATACATTTATCCTCCTCTTGGATCAAAGTGTAAACTTCTTAGGTCTCCTTCATGACAAGAAAACTCATGGTGATAACCAAGTAATTTGTTGGAGTGGAAACTTGGTGACTCAACCTTCTTATTTGCCATCTTGATTGGCATGTATTCAAATGCATCAAGTTCAAACATATCTTCCACATCCATGTATTCATATTTCTCGTTGAGGTATTTTTCATGTTGGTGTAGTCCATCAAGGCATCAATGGCTACAATATCATCATTATAGGGCTCATTTTACTCATGGCTCTCGTAGTATGTATCACGGACCAACTCATTCTTTTCTATTTCTTTGAGAAGCTTGTCAAACTGATCTCTTGCTTCCTCATGGCTCTCTTGGGGAAGTGTGGATGGTGTGATGTTTGAGCTGAGGAAAAATATTTCTAACTTATTCCAAAAATCATCATTTTCTTGATCAATAACTCCTTCCTCAATGTTTCTGTCAAACCAATGTGATCCCTCTCATTTTTGTTCACAAACAAGAGTCTTTATCTTCTCAACAACATGTTATTGAACCTTATTCAAATCAAGTGCCATGGCTTGGTCATTATCTTCATCAAAGCAATAAGAAGGTTCATTAAACAAAGGGAAAGAGAGTTCACCATGCTTATATTCTCCATCCAACATTGACAAGTGAAGTTTTTAAATCTCATCTTCATATTTCTAGAACATTTGCATGTATGTGTGACCTATATCTTCTCTTTGAATCATGCTACCTTCAAGAGTCACTTTTTCAACCTTATTCTCATAAAAACCTCTTAGAAAAGCCACCTCTTCAAATATGATTTGACTACATTGTTCATCTTTGATAATTCCTTCCACCTCATGTTCATGATGATGATCACCATGATGATGCTCACGTGGAATACTCATAATTATTTAATCTTCATCATCACTCATAATAGCCTCTTGATCAGCCAAAAAATGTATTTTCTCTTACTCACTTACCTCCCTCAAAACATGTTCCTCTTTAGAAGGGAATGAAGTGAAGGGTGAATAGATAGGTTCATGAGTTTGAAATGCAGGATTTAGAGTATGGAAGGTGAAGGAAGTGAAAATGGAGTGAGAGATGGAGAGGAATTAGGAATGGACTTTGAAAAGAGGTGAGCACTAGTGAACTCAAAATCAAATTGGGAATGAGAAGTGGGGTGTTCTTTGAGAAGCTCATGAGGAAGAGGAAGTAAACCTTGGGCTAAAATCAATTGATTCTCTTCCTTCCACTTAACCAACACTTCATCCACGTCAGATGTAGCTTGATAACTCTCTTGAAGGGGTGTATATGGGGTGTGTTTAGACATGGGATCTTCTACTATTGGGTCTAAACCTTCCATTACACCTTGACTAAGAAACCTCATTCTTGACTCTAATTCTTTAATCTACTCAGTTAAATTTTGTTGTAAGAGTCTTTCTTCAAGATCATATGCATTATCATGATGAAGAGCAGTATGAGAGGTTTGACATGGAAAAGAAGAGGTTTCTTGAGGAAGGGTGGGAGGGACTTGAGGATGACTAGCATCATTTTCCACTTCACACTCTTGAATAATACTCTTCTCTTCTTTCTTACCCCATGATTCCACTATTTCATTACAACTCATGGTCTTATGATTGAAACTCTCTTCTTGAGGATAGGAAGCAACTTCATCTTTCTCAAGGTTTTGACCTAGCTCAAGATAGACATTTCTTCAACTTGGGATCTTGATGTCATGTTGAAGGACTTGAGGAGGTCGAGGGAGACTAAAGAGAGTTTGCACATGCATAGGAAGAGTTGCTTGAGGATGGATGTGTTGTTTTCCAAATGAAATAGGATGACTTATTTCAAAGGATGGCTCATAATCTAAGGAACTAAAATAGTTAGTTTCCATATAAGGTTGATCAAATGTCATTTGGTGTTGGATTTCTAGGTGCAAAGGATTAACAAAAAGAGTAGTTAATGCATTAGATGGGTTAGAAGGTTGGCTCATTTATTTTGGTGAGCAAGTGATATTTGATAGAAAGGATTTGATGTACAAAATGAGGGTTTCTTTTAAACAAGAGAATGTTTCTTTGGGATGGAAAAAGGTATACACGGCTAATTACCTTAAACGGATTGACTCCTCTATCTTACTAGTTTCTCCTTAATAGATTGCATGACTTGAGCATAAGCTCTTGTTGATACCTATTCTACTCATTCAACCTATCTATCTCCAAAATTTGTTTCTCAAACTCCAACATTATCTCCCTAACACTCTTGGATTGACTAGGAGAAGGACAATTAGGAGAGTGGCTTGAGGTGATTCCATGAATAACATGAGCTTGATCAAAATAATATGAAGGAACACAAGGTCCTTAGTGCTCAACAATGGAATTATACATACCAAATATGATTTCTTGATGCACTAGGGATACTTAACCAGCTGATTCAACTCGGAGTTGCCATTGGTGTTGATTGAAATACCTCAAAATTTTTGATTGATTGAAGAACACACTAAGAATTATTCAACTCCTTAGACAAATGGTCCCATTGGGTGTGCCAAAAACTATGAAAATACCAATAAGTATGTGGTAAATACCAACCAGATAATATAATAAACTAAGTATAACAAAAATAATAACAAAAACTATGAGTATAGAGTATAAACCAATTATGGGGCCATAGGGGAATACAACTATGAAAAGTGAGGATGACATAATTGAAAAACAAAAATTGAAAACATTTTCAATGTTTAAAAATTATAAACTATATAATAAGGTCTACCCAAATGTCTTAACCATATCCCTATTGGCCTTTCAAATATTTTTTATTTCAATTAACAAACCATGCCAACCAGAATATAATTATTACCTTAAACATTTAGAAATAAAATATAGTATAACCATGAGGATATGTTACATTTATTCAATTTATTTTTTGTGTATTGTTTAAAATAAGTATCTTGCATGTCATTATTTCATAGATGAAATAAATTTATTATTTGTTTAAAATAAGTTTGTGGTAAAGACCAATCAGATAATATAAGAAATTGATTATAAAAAAAAATTATTACAAAATATCAAAGTATAGAGTAGAAACTGACTATGAGGCCATAAGACAAGACAACTATGAAAAGTGAGGATGATAATAAAATATCTTTAAATAAATTATTTTTAGGGAAATTATCATTATATTTATTCAGTACAAAAAAAATTACTTGTTGCATGTTGATATTCTCAAAATTTGTGAAATGGGTATTTTTGGGTTAATTAAAAATATGGTTAAAATGATCATGAAGCTTTGTTGCGTTTATTCATTTTTTTTAAAATAAGTATCTTGCATGTGATTATTTCTTAGAGGAAATGAGTTTGTTGTTTATTTAAAATAAGTATATGGTAAATACCAACCACATAATTTAATTTATTTTGTTTTGTGCATTGTTTAAAAGAGGTATCTTGCATGCCATTATTTATCAAAGGAAATGAGTTTATTGTTTGTTTAAAATAAGTATCTAGTAAAGTCTAACCACATAATATAATTAATTTTTTTCTTTGTGCTTTGTTTAAAATAAGTATCTTGCACACCATTATTTCTCAAAGGAAATCAAGGGTAAAAACCAACCAAGTAATATAATAAACAAATTATATCAAAAATTATGATAAAAAATCATAGTATAGAGTATAAATAATAAATTGACTATGGGGATACAAGGAATGACAACTATGAAAAGTGAATATGGAAAGAAAATATGTTTACAAAAATATTTTTCAAGGAATTTATCATTACATTTATTCATTTCAAGAATAAATATAGATGACTGTGCATGCAAACAACTACTCCCAATCTTCTGTTTGATTAAGATAACATGTCTATAATAGTTGGAAACTTTATTAAAGAGATGCATATGTATTCAATCATAATTAAATTACTCAAATACATATTTGATAGTTTATCAATTTTTCTATTCATTGATGCAAGATATTGGCAGAAACAAAGCTCTAGTAGTTGAAATATTGAGACAAGAGGTTGGAAACAAAGGTGCAAATAATTTCTAAGTTGGTTTTCTTGTGATTGTAATTGAAAGGTATGGATTTGTGTTTCTTTTGTTCTAAAAACTAAGATCATTTGTTTACATCATAGTCTTCTATCTTGAAATGAATAATTATAATTATAAGTTCCTTGAAAAGTTTTTGTTTAAATATATTTGCTCAAAACATTATCTTTTAAATGTCTTAACCGTGTCGATAATCAATAATGATAAGTTCTACCAAAAGTGTCTTAACCATATCCATAATTAATAATGGTCTTTTAAATATATATTTATTTCAATTAACAAATTATGCCAACTAAAATATAATTATTACCTTAACCATATTGTGTCCTAAGTCACAAGTGGTCCTTAACACATTTATAAAACCAAGTAAATTAAACATGTTCTTCCTTATATATGGTTTTAATGACTAAAAAAATCAATAATAAATAGTTAAAACTATAATTATAAACTTGTCATTTGAAATTACTACATCTTCAAGACTTCAAAGCTTAAAAACTACGCAGTGTTAAAAGAGGTTAATGATATAAATGAGTTCAAATACCAAATCCTCGCACTTAATGTATATTTTAATTCTAGCATTTAATATGGTGACAGTCGAATTAAAGCTATGTATATCATGGTTGAGATCTTGCCCCATTTTCTAATGAATTGGTAATGACATATTGAAGGACCAAGGCAAAATTTAATGTTGGTCTAGCATTTCACCCATTGGATTAATATACTTTGCTTGAATACATATGTGATAATTTTTTTGATTTCTCTAGTCATTTATGCAAGTTATTGGTGGAAGTGAAGTTGTTGGTCTAATATAGGTCATTACATTATAGATACCTCAAATAAATTTCATATAAAATAACAAGGGAACACCACAACATAAATATGCATATCTGTAATAGAGTTTAAAACTATTATAGACATGTTCTCTTAATCAAATTGAACACAAAAATACACATACTTGGTATAAATTACAAGGGAACACCATAATATACTTATGCATCTCTATAATAGAGTTTACAACTATTATAAACATGATCTCTTAATCAAATAGAACACAAAAACACGTCTACTTGGTATAAAATTACAAGGGAACACCATAATATACTTATGTATCTCTATATTAGAGTTTAAAATTGTTATAGACATGTTCTTTTAATTAAACAAAATACACCTACTTATTATAAAATAATAAGGGAACACCACAATATACTTATACATGCCTATAATAGAGTTTACAACTATTATAGACATGTTCTCTGAATCAAATAGAGCACAAAAATATACCTACTTCATATAAAATAACAAGGGAACACCATAATATACCTATGCACCTTTATAATAGAGTTTATAACTATTATATACATGTTCTTTTAATCAAATAGAACACAAAAACACACCTAGTTGGTATAAAATAACAAGGGAGCACTATAATATACTTATGCTTATCTATAATAGAGTTTACAACTATTATATACATGTTCTCTTAATCAAAAACTATATAAAAATACACGTACTTGGTATAAAATAATAAGGGAATGCCACAATATATGTATGCATCTCTATAATATAGTCTACAACTATTATAGACATGTTCTCTTAATCAAATAAAATATAAAAATACACCTACTTAGAATAAAATAATAAGGGAATTCCACAATATACTTATGTATATTTATAATAGAGTTTACAACTGTTATAGACATGTTCTCTTAATCAAATAGAACATAAAAATACACATCCATGGTATAAAATAACAAGGAAAAGATACAATATACGTATGCATCTCTATAATAGAGTTTAAAACTGTTATAGACATGTTCTCTTAATCAATCAAAACACAAAAAAATACATTTTTATAACCAAGTATTAGCTCTTTTTCAACAAAATTAAAAGTCACCTAACATTAATTATCAAAATGAAATCTAGCTAAATTAATACATGGAAAATTATTTGGGATCACAAAATTTGTTGTCCTTCCTCAATCAACCTTGGATTTCAGATGCCTAAATTTTAAATTTCAACATGTTAATTTTCTTGATTTTGTTCATGATAATTATTGCATGCATTCCCTTCAAAAGTTGTTGGACTTAGATCTTGTATTGCAGAACTCTCTAAGTGTAGTGTGTTTGAAAAATTATTAGTCAATACTCTTCTTTAGACTACCAAATTGTCAGAGCATTATCAAATGGAAAATCAAGGACATTATATCTAGTTGTATAGGTCCTCAAACAACTCTCCAAATTCTTGTCAATCTTGTTTATTAACTTTGACCTTAAACATGAAAATGTAGCAAAAATTCTCTCATCTTCCACTGAGCCCAAAATCATTATTTGGCATAAATTAATAATATTAAAATATTATGAGATAGCATTATGTAGTATTTCATTCAAACTTAAATGAGTCCATAGTCTAGTAATCAAACCATCTTTGAAAGCATTATCCACATATTTAACTTATTCCAACATTGTTATGGCAAATCAAACAGACTGATCACTTAGATTTAACAAATCTAAAATACCTTCAATAAGTTCACCATTCAATTCTACACTCTTTCAAAATTCTTGGGCCAAAGTTTTGATTTTATTCAAAAAATTTGATGAGCTAGCATTTTTTCAATATTGAGGGTACACCATAGCCATGGATTCTAGTAGTTCATTTCAATGAAAATGATCTCTAATCTCTAAAGAGAGACATTTTACAATTTCCTTCAAGGTGGACCTTATAGAGGATATAATCTCTAGAAATAAATCCCTTGTAATAGAAAATTCTTTGAGTCTATTAGATTGACCAACTATGTAAAAAATGTGTAGGCGTATTTAACATTCTCTCACTTCTGCACATAAATATCCATCTTTATTAAATTACAAATAGTTACCATAATGTTCAATATTTGTCATTAAGTTCTAACTTATTAAATTTTCCCTTGTAAATTAATGTTGTGTTAAAAACAAATTGTCAAGGGTAAGGCATATTAATTTTCTCAACTTAGAATATTCATCAATGTCTATTGTTCTTGCTTGAGATTTCATTATCATTAAATTCATTTCATCCAACATAGGTAAAGGTTGCATAAGGTCAATAATGTATTTATATCACTTAACCTAAATAAAATATCTAGAGCTTTATCTATTATGTGGTGATGTTCCTCTATTATTCCCATCAATAATTGATATTCTTCATATACTCTATGTGTTGGTCCATAAAGGGAAATCCATCGAGTATCAACATCCTTAAGTAACTTATTTTCTTGCATTAAACCTTCATCAAAAAATTTAAATTGTAAAAATATTTTTGGACTTGTACAAAATTATGAATGGATTTCATGAATAAGATCTTCAAATTTTGAGACTAATATAAACTTTCTAATAATTTTGAATGCCAAATTCATTCTATGTGCCATGTAATGAAACCAATCATATATGATGTATATAAAGTCTGTATAATTACACAAGGACAACTTATTGACCTTACATAACCAATTCTCCATCTAACCCTAAACAAACAATCTTTATTGTAATTGATAAATCATCTATTACACCGTCCTCTTTCAAATTATTCTTGACTAGTTCCAAAAGGTTTTAAGAAGATGCATTTTTTTTCATTTTATGAATGTCATGAAAATGAGGCTAAAAAGCATTGTTTATAATAGTGTAAACATGCATATACACCAAATAAGTGTTATAAATTAATGTAATTTCATCCAATGATAATGTTATGTATCTTGAAATCCCTATCTTCTCTTTAAGATCCTCCTTTTCTAATTCAGCAAGACAATTATCCCATTCACAACCACTAGTAACTGATTAATGAGTATTTGGAAAGTTTGAGATTCCAAAAAATTATAGCATGTCCTTATATCTTAGATGATTATTCATTGGTCAACCTTTGTTTAAAATGTTAAAAATAACACAAATTTGTATAGTCTTTGACAATTCATTGATTCCCATCATTTTTCCAGACAAAGCTACAATGTTTCTTCGATTTGTATGAAACTTTTGTTGTTTTTTAGGTATTAATCATAGTCTCTTATATCTAACATCAAGAGACTCTTATTTTTTCTCCATCATATCACATATTTTTCCTTGTAATATACCTATATATGGGTATATATTATATATTGGAGATAGTAGAATAATGAATAATGGTTTAGTACCACATGTATAAGAAGGATGAGTTGGGTAGATGGGAACTAGTATAAATAAGAGGGCATATCCCATTTTAATGCATCCGAAAATAATTTTAATTGAGCATTTCTCTAAGGAGACATTTCCCTTGAAGTGGCAAGTGATTCAGAGTGATTCCTTCCATAAAAGGAATAAGATATAATATATTTAGTATTTTTAATTATATGAGAGTGAGGTTCTTCTCATCTGGTATCAGAGTGCTTTCCAAGTCCATTTCTATTATTGTGCTTGTTATTTTGATTTATATTGCAATCACATTTGGGATATTCTTGATTCTATTGCAAGCACATTTGGGAGTTTCATAGAACAAGTCTAAGAAGTGCATATTTTTGTTTTTTATCCTCAAAAAAATTGACTATATTTATTCAAAATTCTCAAAAATGGTAATGAATCAAGCCAAAAAATTTATGTATTTTCTGCGTCTTTGTCTTATCTTTCTAGAACATTTTGAATTTTTTAATTTTGTTTAGTATTTTTAAAGTTATTATATTTTTAGTGACTGCTAGTTTGTAAAAAAAATCAAAAAGAAAAAAGTCATGGATCCTTCTATTTTATTTAAATCAATGCATTCATTAAACAATATCTATATAACCAAACAATATGATGGAGAAATTAAGGCATGGTTAGATTGGGAACATAACTATAGTGAATTGTATATGAATTCATTTCCTATAGTTGAAGAATATGAAGCAGAAATAACTACATGGCTTGAGTTGGAGGGTATTTGTAAAACATGACATGAGTATTTCCTTCAATTGTATGAGGTTGCTTTATTTAATCTTATGTTAACTTCTTTTCTTCTTCCCTTCAATGATTTCAATAATTCAATGCATTCTTTAGTCGGGTTAGCTACTCCAAACACAATGTGTGGAAAGAAAAATGTTGAGGGTGGCATGTATCCTCCATTAGCTCACCAAGTAGATTATTTTGAGCATCCTTGTACTCATTTTGAGATGATGATCATGCAGCTTCAACTTTCATTACTCAGCTATAACCTACAGACTGGCTTGTTTCCAATTAAAATTATTTCATTTATCTATCTCTATGAACATCCACCTCATGCTCTAGTGATTCAACTCCTCATGTTATTATACATGCTCCTATCAGAGTACAAGAAGAAGTGGAAGCCAAAATGGACACATGGATGTGCCTCTATCTAGTCTTCTACATATTTTTGATATGTATGGTCTAGCATTCATTTGGTCCTCCTATCTTATCATGTTCTGAGGGCAAAACGTATTTAAGGGGGATGGAATGTAATATACCTATATAGGGGTATATATAATATATTGGGGATAGTTAGTATAATAATGAATAGTGGTTTAGTACCACATGCATAATAAATATGAGTTGGGTAGATGGGAACTAGTATAAATAAGAGGGCATAGCTCATTGCAATGCATCCAAGAAGAATTATAGTAGAGCATTACTCTAAAGAAGGTATCCCCCTCAAGGTGGTAAGTGGTTTGGAGTGATTCCTTCCATAAAAAGAATAAGATATAATATATTTAGTATTTTTAGTTATATGAGAGTGAGGTTCTTCTCAATCCTTTCCATTTATAATTTTTTTTGGGTATGTTTTCCTCAAATGTTTCTCTATGGTATCTAGTTTTAGTTGCAAGAATTTATCCCTCCCCAATTTATAAATACATATCTCGCATCTACACTCTTTTGGGGGATTATTAGTGTCTTCATTAAAAATAGGTTTAATGAAAAGATATTTTAAAATTGATTTATATTGAAATTTCCCATTTACATGACTTCCCTTTTTGGAGCTATGATGAATTTCATGAACTATTTGTGAGGTTGAATTATCAACACTTTTAGAACTATATTGTCTTAAAGTAGTTGTGTCATGATCATTGACTTTGTTACTTGCATCCACTGATTGAAAGTGATTAGAACCTTGTTGAACATCATCTTGGTCATGAGAAAGAATGTTCAAGTCTAGTTGATTTTTTAAACCAATATTTCTTTTTAAAGGTTGTTATTGTTGATGTTTTTAAAAATATGACAACAAGGTATTTCCCTTCGGTGAACTCCCTATTAATTTTCTAGCACTCAAACTACAAGTAGACATTTTACAAATCAAAAACCTTTCAATGCAAACTTTATGAGTCAGCAGTTTAAAGCACTCCCTTCAAGGATGAAATCACTATTCCATTTCTTGAATCAACTTTTGCATTGGTATTTTTAAAGTTAAAACCTAAAAAAAATAATGATACCAAAACATTTAGTCAAAAAATGCTGAAAAATGAAATGCAAAAATATCCATTCAAAAATGATATCATAAATAGAATCTAAATCTTCACAATAAATAAATTTATAATTTAAAACTTGAACAAAACCATAACTCACTTGCAAATTCAAAATATGAAAATAGGGGCTAACATAAATTTATAAGGACACACTACAATTTCTTAGTAGCTATTTTTATTCACTTTAAATATTTATTTTCATGGTTGTAGAATAACAATGATTCTAGGAAGACACAAATGTTTCTAAGATGTGCATAGGGGTTTTTATAAATTTTAGGAATAATAATGAATGATGCACTAGGAATATATTTCAAATAATATAATCTAATCCATCCAATAGAGTAATGAATGATGCACTAATTGAAAATATATCACTATCATAACTAACAACAACTAAAATAACAAACAAACATACTCATAATTCAATATCAAATATCATAATTTAAAGTATATTTGAATCATATTTCAAATAATATAATCTAATCCATCCAATAGAGTAAATCCTATTCAGAAGAGAGAGACAATCTCTTGAAGAAAATATCTCTAACTCTATAAAAGTGTTCTCTATCAATGAAACTAGAAAAACAAAAATGAAAATATAATCACTATACAACTCATAACTAACAACAACTAAAATAACAAACAAACATACTGCAATAATTCAATATCAAATATCATAATTTAAAGGTTAATCTTGTATTAGTCTTTTTTACAATACAACCAATGAGAGACTTACAAAGGTTTGTACTCAATGCCCGTTATACTAAGTGGAACCCTGTCTGCCTGGGGGGTTGTCGACTACACATGATCTTACCGCATGTACTCAACAGCAAACTCTTTTTTAGTTATCTCAATCTCATCCTCTCTTTTCATAGTTGTCTTGCCTTATGGCCCCAAAGTCATTTTATTATTTATACTCTATACTCTAATTTCTTGTCATAATTTATTCTATACTCAATTTGTTATATTACTCAGTTGGTTTTTACCAAATACTTCTTTTTAAAAAATAAGAAAATGATTTCCTATTATAAATAATTCTTTTAAACAAAAAAGAAACTGATTTCTTCTGATAAATAATAACATGAAAGATATTTATTTTTAGCAATGCAAAAAGAATAAAATGAATAAATACAACAGAGCCTCATGATCATTTCAACCATATTTTTGACTAACTGAAAAATACCTATTTCATAGATTTTGAGTTTAAGGAAAATATTTGAAGATATACATGAAATTTCCAAGAAAACCAACATGCATAGTATTTTGAGCAAATATCTTTAAATAAATACTTTTCAAGGAACTTATCATTATATGTATTCATTTAAATGAATATAAAAATTGATAAATTGTTACATATGTATTCCATAAACTTACCTATGTTCGAATACATATGCATCTCTATAATAAAGTTTATAATTGTTATAGACACGTTACCTTAATCAAACAGAAGACTACAATCAATTATTTGGATCAACATTCATCTATATTGATTATTTAAATGTATAAATATAATGATAAGCTCCTAAAAATCATTACTTTAAAGACATTTGTTTGTCATCATCACTTTTCATAGTTGTCTTGCCTTATGGCCCTATACGGCCAGTTTATTATTTATACTCTATACTCTAATTTTTTGTTATAACTTTTGATATACTATGTTTATTATTATGTAGTTGGTATTTACCAAATACTACTTTTAAATAATCAATAAATTTATTTCCTCTAAGAAATACACTTTTTAAACAAATAAGAAATTGATTTCCTCTAAGAAATAATCGCATGCAAGACAAATTTTTTAAATAATGCACAAAGAACAAAATGAATAATTAAAACAAAGCCTCATGATCATTTTAACTATATTTATGATTAACTCAAAAATACCCATTTCACATATTTTGAGTTTATGAAAACAATTTGCATATATACATGAAATTTTTTTTTTAAAAAAGCATGCATAGTGCTTTGAGCAAATATATTTAAATAAATAATTTTTAAGGAAATTATCATTATATTTAATAATTTCAAGATAGGCAGTTGTGCATGCAACCAAATACTCTAATTCTTTAGAATAAAAGAAACACAAATCCATACCTTGTAGTTATAATCACAAGGAAACTAACTTAGAAATTATCAACACGTTATCATAATCTGTCGATAACCAGAGCGTCGCTTCTTCCATTAGCTTGCATCAATGACTAGAAAAATCAAGAAACTATTAAAAAATATATTTAAATAAATTATTTTCAAGGAACTTATCATTATATTTATTCATTTTAAGATATACGATTGTGCATGCAAATAACTGCTCTCAGTCTTCTAAACAAAAGAAACATAAATCCATACCTTGTAGTTACAATCACAAGGAAACCAGCTTTGAAATTATATGCAGCTTCATTTCTAACCTCTCATCCCAATATTTTGACTACCATAGCTTCACTTTCACCAATAGCTTCCATCAATGACAAGAAAAATCAATAAACCAAATAAAAATAAATACTTTTCAAGGAAATTATCATTATATTTATTCACTTTAAGATAGATAGTTGTGTATGTAAACTTCTCTCAATCTCTAAAAAAAAAGAAACACAAATTCAAACCTTGTAGTTACAATCACAATAAAACTAGTTTATAAATTATCTACACCTTCATTTCCAACGTCTCATCCCAATATTTCAACTACCAAAGCTTCTCTTCTACCAATAGATTACATAAATGACAAGAAAAATTAAGAAACCATCACATATGTATTTGAGCAACTTACATTAACACCGCATGTGATGTGTTAGATGAACATTAAATTTTACCTTGGGCCCCTTAATATGTTGGCACCAATTCACTAGAAAATGGAGGAAGATCTAAACCTCAATCCCTATAGCTTTAATTCCACCTTCACCACATTCAATGCTATAAATAAAATAAACATTAGGTTTGAAAATTATTTATTGTTAAATTTTTTAGTTACTAAAACCATATAGAAGGAAGAGCATGTGGTGCCAATGAATATTCAAAACATTTTCATAGAATAAATATAATTATTACCTTAAGCTTATTGTGTCCTAGGTGGTCCTTATACACACACACACACACACACACACACACACACACACACACACACACACACACACACCTGACAATTTCAAACTAACATATACATGTCTCATATAATTTCTAATGAAATTAGATCCATATATATAATAACTATGGCAATTAATGAGGTTATTAATTTGTTGTCTGACAATGAAGAACAAACTACATTGTCAAATCAATCTAACACTCTTTTATGTTGTTTTATTGTTTTATTTTGAAAAAAAATAATAATACATTTAAAAACACATGTATTAAGGAGATATCTAGCAAACTATACATCTATTTATCCATTAACAATTTTCCTTCCTCGTATGCAGTCATAACAACTACTAGGCTAAAAACTCCACGTAGAGTTTTGATCATCCTAAGTTTCTACCAATTTTTCATAGCTTTGATTTTGGCAGAGTCAACAAGAACACCAATATTTGATATAATATGCTAGAGGTATTCAACCTTGATTTTCCAAAAATAACAATTATAATGTTTGGCACATAAGTGGTTCTCAACAAGAAGTTACAAGGTAGTGTTGAGGTGGTTTAGGTGATCCTCCCAAGTTCTATTGTAGATAAAGGTGTCATCAAATAAGACCAAGATGAGATTTTTTAAAAAGGGATATAATTCTTTGTTCATTAAGACTTGGAATGTGGAAGGGTCATTGGTAAGCTCAAATGACGTGATAGAGAACTCATAGTGACCATCATGTGTGTGAAAGGCTATTTTGGGAATGTGTGCTTCATGAATGTGTATTTATTGATACTTAGACTACATTTCTAATTTGGATAAAAATTTTGCACCATGGAGTTCATGTAGGAGCTCATCTATTACCTAAATGGAAAATGTTTCTTTAATGGTGAGCTTGTTCAATTCCCAAAAATCAATGCAAAGCTACCTTGAGCCATAATTTTTATGAATTAGTAAGACTAGAGAGGAATATGGGCTAGTGTTGAGTTGAATGATGCTTGATTATAGGAGATATTGAACCATCTTTTCAATCTCACCATTTTGAAGAAAGGGGTAGTGGTATGGTTGAATTTTAGTGGGTGCAGTGCATGAAAAATTTTAGATGCGATGGTCTTTACGATGGCAAGGTTATAATCCTATTGGTTGAACAAAAACTATTGTATGTCTAACCAAAATATTTTGCAAGACTGATGGTTGGCTAGAATCAGTTGGGAAACCAAAGCGAAGAGAAAAGAGTTGGGAAACTATTTTGTGTGATCCTTTTTTGAAAACTTTCTCCATGCAATGAGAGTTGATGATACTATTGGATTCAGAAAGAAGCCCTTTTAGTGTAGATTGATGTCCATTCTTAGATAACTGCATACATAGCTTATAAAATTCCCAAAGAATATATCCAAGAGTTCTTAGCCATTATGTTTCTATAACAACATCACATCCACCCAAGGGTAAAGTAAACATGTCAATCATGAGGTTATAGTCTCCCACTAAAATGTAGACTTTGTAAAACTTGCCATTGTAGGGAAATGTTTCATCATTGTCAAGCATCACATTAAAACTATAATAAGGGTGCACCTTCCATTTTATGATTTTTTAGCTTTTTTATAGATTGATCATGTATTTTATTATGTGCACTTACCAATTTATGATTTTGTGTCATTTTTTGATGTTATAAATGAAAAGTGCATTATATATTATTGTTCCTAATGTAATTGATTGATAATGCACATACATTATTAAAAATCTAGTTAGGGTATATTAAGCTATGATGAGTGGAAAAAATGGAACAACATTACAAACATTGTAGTTTAAGAGGTGCTCATGAAGGAAATTTTCTTAAATATAGATTTATAATTGAATGAGATCAAATATAATAATTAAATGGTAACTTTGGTGGCAAAGATAATTATAAAATGACTTGATGACTTAATGTCTTGAAAATAAATCAATCACAATGCCCTGTGCACATTTTTATACAAGACAAGAACATAACTAATGAGGAAAGGGAAAATAATTTTGGTTGTCAAATACAATGAAATGTTTAATGTATTTCTAAATTATATAATGCATTTTTTTCATCACAAATTTTAACTATAAACTTAATTAGTTTATTTTAAATTTTATTTATTAATGCTCATATGGTCTTCAATATATTAGAAATGCACCTATTTCCCCACACAGGTTAAGGGAATATCATAAAACACAAGTTGCTTGTGTTACTTTATTGTGTAGGTGTATGATTATAAATATGAAGATACATTCATAACCTTTAAAAATTATCAACATAATGATGTAAAAGGTGTTATTTATCATGGAATAAAACACCTATCTAAATACTTTATGTCCATGTACATCTTTCTGCTCTCAAGTCAACATATTTCAAGGATAGATGCACTTTTAGAAATGGGTGTGTTTGTGGATACGTTACATGATGTGAACTATTTGACTGATATTTTAGGTCAATTTCTAGGTGATCCAGATAACCCATTGCTAATAAAAGATATATATATATATAATGAAGGTCTAAAAACATGATAATGATCCTACTAGCATAATCATGTAGTATGAAGATGAAAAGGTTAATTTTTTTTGTTAAATAATACTTATAAATAGTGAAACATCACTCGTAATGTGTATTTAGATGAAATGGATGTTAGAAATTATGGTAAAAATTTCACACAATAATGTTATTTCTATGGATTCAACTTTAAACACTAAGTGTGGGGTGAGTTTAAGTTCAATTTACAATTTCCTATTGTGTTTATGGTTTAGTTGTATCTATTTTTATCAAAATATATAAGGCTAAAAATAGGTCATACTTATAGTTTAGTTGCATATTATATTCAACTCTCTGAATTTTAAGACCTGATATTGCTATATTTTCTAAATAAATATCTCATCATAGTGTGGTGTCTCTATATTAACATCCTTTATTATTGTTATTGTGTCTCTTTATTACAAGTGTGATGGTTTAGAACTTAGTGTAGCACAATTCAATCTCATTTTTCTATCAAAGTGTGGAAGTAAAGAAGGTTTATTTTTTCTAGAGCAAATAGATATTAGATACAAAGCCAAAAATAAAACAACCCATGTCTTTTACCCTCAAAATTTAGTTGTCTTGATCTTGTAAAACCCCTTTAAAATGGCTTGCCTCAATCTACATTGCATGTTTAGATCCATCTATGTTTATGTTTTACTCTTGTATTTACATTTTATAGTTTAGCATGTCTTTAATTTTCATGAAATGATGGCATAAGATTAGTTTATATTTTCCTCTTGTATTTACATTTTAGTTGGATATTACCTCTCATCTTGAAGATATAATTTCATTTATACTTTACACAAAAAATATATTCATTTTATTTTCATGAGATGTGGTATCAAATCTATACAATAATTATCTTTGATGAGTAATAAAGTGGTGTGTTAGTGGCACAAATGATTGCATCATAGAAAAAGATTTATGATATCTAAAAATGCTTGTAAGAGACATATGATAGAGGCCTTCAATATTTATCTAATTAGAAGGTGGTTTTATTCGTGACTGATGATTGAACTTGAAGCAATATAGTAAATAAATTTTTGGTTTAGTACTCATTTTTTGGTTTTTAAAACCTATTATCAGTTCATTTATTTTGTGTCTTTTTTATTCTTTAGGAATGTTCTCAACTATAAATGACTTCTTTGCCTATGGCATGTTTTTATCTAGTGTGGATGAAAAATGTAATGAGATATGTTAATAATAAGGACATGGGGATGAAAATTTTCTCCAAGCTTGGATAGATAATGCATTTTAATCATGATCATGAAACACTTATGACCACTCTTGCAAGATTTTATGTAGAGTTTCAGGGTAAACATGAATTGATGGAGTATTTCATGACATAGTAGATTAGTAATGAATAAAATTGTAATTCACTATTTATTTATGAATTCTAAATCATTCTTTCTTATAATTTGTTATTTCTATCTTTTTTGTATATTTTAAGTAGCAGTTTATTGATTGTTTTACATCATCAATTTTGAATAGTTCAATTTGTTGGAATATGTGTGCACTAAAGTATTATGTGATTTTTCTCACTATAATTGGGATATTAATGCATCCATTGGATCATATAATTTATTTTGTTATTAAAGGTGTAAAAATAGAGAATATCATAATTTTAAAGATGTACAATAATCAACAATTATAATTTTGAAAAAAAAAATGATAAAATATTATTTTTAGAAAACACTAAGAAGAGATATATTTAGCTTGCACTCTAATTTATGTTGACTATTCTAACTATATAATAGTGAAAATTAGAAGATGAATGTACAGGCTTAGGAATAGGCTCAAGATCATACATAGAATCTAAATAATTTTGCTTTAAGTGGACGATAATGCAGTGTATTCAAGTCTATTGACTATGGACTTGTCCTAGTTGATTGTAACAAGTGGATGATATGAAATGATAGAGAAATATTAATTCTATAAATGATAGATCAAAAACAAGATCAAAAAGTATCTCTAGATTTGATAGTTGTAGGAGGATTGGAGCATAGTTCACTCAAGTTTATTAATCATAGAATTATCCCCATTGACTTTGCCAAAGAACTAGTTGTTTTCCTCTATGTTCTTATGAATTCTAAGTAATTTTAGATATCACAATTAGAGTTTTATCAAACAAAAATCATTTTTGGTCTTCTCTTTTCTATAAAACCCTAAGATCACTTTGATAGCATTGAAAACCTGCAATAAAAATAGGGTAGTTTAATGGGTTGAGCTAACCTCAATCACCCCCTTGATGATTGATCATTGCCTATGTATTTAATACTCCAAGGATAGAAATCAAGCCCATGTATTTCTCCTACATAGAGTGAATGTTTGATTTTGTTTCTTTAACTATATGTATGTAACTATAAAATATCTTTGATACTTAACAATGATAACTCTTGAATTTGTTTATGATTGCTCCTTGTGAGTGATATTGAATTTGGAAAGAATATAATAGATTTTCTCAATGTGCAGAAGTGTAAAAACTTGAACCCAATAAATATTAAGTGGTAAAAATGAATGACTTGATATTATTTATAGGCGAACCTTATGATAATTTATTTTAGCGGACCATACAAAATGTGCAAGAAGACCTAAAAGTATGTTTTTAATTTCAAAAACAATTCGTTAGTGTGGGACATAGTAGGCCTACATGAAAAAGAGTGCATTATGTTCATGTCCACCCAGCATAGACTTGTCTATAAGAATCAAGGACATCTACCCTTAGCTAGAGATATTCTAGAGGTGATTTTAAGTAGATTAAGCATTTGTAACTGAAAGTTTATTGTAATAGTAATGGTAAATAAAGGGTCAAACATGCATATAGATAAATGGCTTAGAGGAATGTTGAATGAGTCAAGTATTTGTGCACAAGACATGGTTTATGATGTGTCAAGAATTAACATTTTCAAGTACCTATGACCATATTTATATGTCTATATTAAGATAACCTATAACTTAGGGAGGCCTATACAAAACAAGGATAATAATCTTATAAAATGGATCCTAGAAACAAGATCTAATGAGGTACCCATATCAAATAAGAAAAAATTAGAAAAAAATGAGATATAAAACAAATGTCTCTCAAAAATCCAAACTAAATACCATGAATATTACACTGGGTGGGATGAAACCTAAAACTAAAGATGCATTAGATGGGATGAATTTCATCACTAAAGAATATGCAATAAGTTCGAGTGAAAACATTGGTGAAGAGATTAATTTTTCATGAGTGAATTGAGTTTGCTACTTGATCACTCAAGACAAATTTTGGGGATGCCAAATTTCAATACTACCAATTGATGTGTCAAAAGTACAAAAGAGTTTACCAAGCATGTTATCAACTATATGAATTAGATGTTGTGATGTGTCAAGGGTAAAAAAAGACACAACACTCAAATAAGTATATGTACACACACACCCATATAATTTTGAATGAGTGGAGTAGATGAAAATGTTTGTATGAGTGGCTTGAATCCACTACTTGAACACCAAATCATGATAAAAGCAGGGTATGCTAGAAAAATATCATTAAAAAGAGATGAACTAACTCTCACAATGTCCAAGAATACAAAAATGGTCTCTCAGCCCTAGATAAGGGAGAGACTAAGCTATACACCCTTCACAAAGGTAGACTAATCTATGAAAATTAAATCCTACATGGAACTTTATAATTCAGTATGAATATAACATATCCTAAAAAATATCAAATAAAGATGAGGAAGACATTGTTTACACTAGAAAAACTTCAAACAAGGAGATTTTCTATTTATCAAATAAATGCCATATTAATGTGATAATTATTTCAAAATAATGGAGCATTGCCAAATAAAAGTGACCCAAAACAAAAGGAGCATTGTTAGGTAGAATGAATAATGTGTGGATGATGCAGATGAATGGTAGAGGATCCATATTAATAGATCCCATGTAAAGAACATTAATAATGCCACCAAAAATGATTTAAGTTCCATCTTAGGTGATTCAATATTATATAGTTTATAAGGTTTATATGGTTCACTAATGTAGTACTAGATCTACTCATATCTCCTACATTTGAATTAAAGAGATGCCCCGATTAGATGACTAAGATCTTGAGAAGTTTTGATTTAATATCTAGTTTATTTTTGATTGAAATGCCTAATTGATTTATGTCTTCTTATTATATTTTTAACCTTGTCAAATGGTTTAATTATATTTAATTACCTTGTTGAAACATACCAATAAAATGATAAGTGTGGGTTTGACTAAGTGTGTGATATTTTTTAATTTTAAAGTAATCATAGTATCTTATTTTATATTTCAAAATATAAGCATTGTATGACATTTTTTTTTAAGAAATTAGTCTTATTAATTATAATACATCATAAATTATATATTTTATTAGACAACTATAGAATTCTTTTTCATGGACTTAAATATTTACATTTATATTTTATGTATTCTTTCAAATTTTAATAACATTTATATAGATTATAAATTGAAAAAAATAGATTTCTTGGATTTTGTAGGTGGATAATAGGTTTTCCTTTTGGATACAATGGAGGAAAAAGGAGAGTATGGAGAACTTATGGTCTATGGGGTTTTAGGGTTTCCCCTACCTTTCATCACAATGTCGATCTATCTGATCTAGGTGGGAGTCATTAACAATGCATTTACTATATTGAGTTAGGATACCCATCCACCTCTTGGGAAATTAGTCACCTTCCCCTATATTAAATAGAAATTGCCATTATCCCTACATCATTTGATTCAGGTACCACCAATGGGATATAAAATAGCCATGGTGCTGAAACAAGATCAAAATCCCAAAATTTTACCATGATGTATTGATTTTGACTCTGAGACTCCTCTTCCATATGTGGTTCTGGACCTTCTAGATTTTGATAAAGCTTCAAAATATTTTAAAAATTTTACCCTTATTGCTTATTTTGTGGGTTGAGTCCCTCTTAAGAACCTCCTGAAGTAATGGGTTCACAATCATTGGCAAGGCCATGGGGTGAAACTAAAAGGAGTCCAAAACCTAACCAAGGGTTTCTTCTTATTTTAGTTTTCATACCCTAAACACTATGGATCCATTATTTATCATGGCCCTTAGTTCATTCGCAACACCTTGGTTGTTTTCTCTCATTGGATTAGAGACTTTTAAGTCTCTAAACAAGTGAAACTTAAAATTCTAATTTGGGTAGAGTTTCTAGGCTTACCTCTACCTCTGTGGAATTTTGTCAACTAGATTATCAAGATTTTGGGATGATTCATTTTCAATGATCAGCCAAATTTCTATGCATCTTGGCCCTAGAGAAGGATTTTTGTTTAGATTAACCTAGCCAAGGATCTTAAAGAATTTATTGGCATTTAAGTTGGAAACAACCATTTATCTTAGCATGTCTTCTACATTAAAATTTTTAACACTTATTTCAAGTGTTAGGATATGAACTACATGATTAGGAAATGTCCCCTAATGGTCCCCACCCCTACGATCACTCACAACAAAAGTGGGTCTGAGCCAAAACCCCCATCTTTTGATGGGTGGACCATGATGTCCAACAAGAAGAATACCACTACTCATGGAAATAGCAGAACTCAACTACCTATATCTCAACCCTCAAGAGGTCCAAGTTCCTCAACCCCTTCTATCAAATCCCTATCATCACCTCAATTTTATCTTTTGCCTCCCATTTACTAGTCACCAAAGGTGGTGGCTCAGTTTATGTCTTCACCATCGCCTGCCCCTATGGCTCTTTTATCACAAGCCCTTTCAAGGGTGAATGATTCAAATTCAAATGTGGGGATTTAACCATCACTCATAAGGATATCATGCACCACTCATGTATTCCCTCTCCCTATACAAATGAGGATTATGTGATGCCTAAAAGGTAACCCTTCAAGCTGGAGATTTTTCTCTTCCAGACTCAATTTTCAATTAGTTTACAACTGTCTTAGACCTTTCTAAGAAAAATTATATGAACTTATATGTGTCCCAATGATATTTTATTCTTGGAATGTTTGATGACTCATTGATCTAACTCATAAGTATATGATCAAGAATAATTATCATCATTTTTCTCACATGAAAATTATTTGCATGCAAGAAGTCAAAATTTTTGGATTTTTGCTTCATTCTCTAGCTCACACTATTTATCCTAGGGCCATTTGTTAAGCCACCTATCATGAGTTTGGTTAGGGGGGTGATGCCACCCACTGACACCTAACTTGTCTTTAAATATTATTTTTTGGGGTTCTGACCCCACCCATCAATTGGTTTGGACCCTTTTTGACTTTGATAATTGCATCATTGGGATTGTCAATCTTTATGCATCTAATGATATTGTGGAGCACACCCTTCTCTATAGATGGCTAGTTGATTCCCTCCCAGATGTGCATTGGATTCTATGTGGTAAATTTAACATGATTAAATCTATGGAAGACAAGGAAGGTCACCTTCCCATGAGATGATGTGTAGGAGAAAAATAAGTTTGGTTATACATATGTAATAAACTTGGGGTCTTAAACCTAAACCATCACAGATAAGGTGATGCCAATTCCCCATGGTTTACGTGGTCTAATTTTCATTAGGGTAAATATCAGGTCCTCAAACTCCTTGATTGTGCCCTCTTGGGTGACAAAGACCTTTTCTTATTCACTCCCATCAATAAACATCCTATGGTTATCATTTTAGACACTTTCTTATTTGACCCCCACCCCTATTTACTTTCACATACATTGGACTTTTCTTCAAGTAAAACCCAAGAGTTCCCAGTTTTCCCTCAACACTACCCACCTTAATCATGAGAGGATTGTGGATCATACCACTAAGATTTAGAATTTGGACCCTAGACCCATAAGGGACACTAGTTATATTGAGCAGTGGTCTAGCATTATAACCCACAACATAACCTTATTATAGATTTATGGCAAACAAGCGATTATATTTAAGTAGCGCATCTAGAATGATATAAAACATGAATACCTTAGGTTATCATAGTAGTTATAAATTATTTATTTAAACTCTCATTTGTAGACTCAAGCTTCAATGTGGAGGCACAAGCTCTAAGTTACATAGGCTTACAAGGCTAGAGGAACACAACTCCAAGCAATGATGCATTAGTTGAAGGTAGGAGACAAAGTGACCAAGGAATTTTTTGCTCTCCTTTGGTCAAGGAAAGTTACAGATAAAATAAAATCTATTATAAATGCTTCAAACAAGATTATCAAGCTTTCAAATATCCTCAAAACCTTTGTCCAACACTACCATGGTGTCTTTGCTACACAACATTCATCACCTGCTCTTGAGGCTTCCCTCAACTAATGCCTTGATGTGGTCCCCTGTAAGCTCTCAAAAGCTCATAGAGTTGCCTATTATAGACCACTTGGTGTTAATATCCTTAAGGAAACTATTATGCAAAAGGCCTATGATAAAGCCCCAAGTGTTGATCGCTTTCCCTGTGAGTTATATCAAACCCTATGGGACATAATTGGGCCTGGTCTCTATAGAGTTTATTCTAAAGTGGTCTTGAACAATTCCTTAGTCTACCTCATCAATCAGGGAAACATCAAGTTCATTCTCAAAGCTGGGGATCTTGAGGTAATCACCAACTCGAGACCCATTAATTTCCTTAATGTGTCCTAAAAAATCATTGCCAAAGCTTTAACTCTAAAAATTAAGTACTGTACTTCCCTTAATTATGTGAAATGAGAAAACTAGGTTCATTCAGCATTGGTATATTTTAGACAATGTTATTTTTGTTTGGGATGGTATGGAATGGGTTATAATTTCTAACTTGAAGGCCTTGTTCATCAAGATTGACTTTGAGAAAGCCTATGACCATATTGAATGGCCTTTAATTATTGACATGTTATAGGTGTTGGGGTTTGACCCTACATTTGTTCATACTATAAATATGATATTTTAGGATTTTGGGACCTACATCACTATCAATAGGCTCAAAGTCTCAACCTTTTGAGCTTCACAGGTCTATAAGATAGGGGTTCCCTTAGCCCCTTTGCTTTATGTGTTGGCTGACAAAAGGTTTAGCTATCTTTTTGCCAATTATGCTTTCAAGGGCTAATAAAAAGCATCTCTTTGCCTCAGTCAAACCATCAATTAATCAAAGGGAACATTGTTTATGACTCCTTTCTCAACCTACAAGAGATGAAAGCTCTGTCAAGAATGCCATGGATTGTCTAGATATATTTTACCTTACTTTTGGGTCATCTATCTAGTGGCATAAGACTGGGTGCTACCACAAATCCTTATAACCCAAACCTCCTTGGTTGGAGGGATTTATATGGAAATAGATCCTTCCAAGGGTCTAGTTCAAATTTTAGGCATTCTTTTTACTTTCAAATCCTCCCCTACAGAGTTGTGGTCCTATGTGGTCTAAAGAGTGGAGAAAAAAATATCTTTCTAGATCATTAAGCCATTGACCTTGGCTGATAAATTCTAGATATATTCTATGGTGTTTACTACTACTCATGTTTATTGCTCTTATTTTTGGGCACCTTCAAATGCCTCATATGCTAAGCTTGAGAAGCTAATGATAGACTTTATACAGGCCAACTCTAAAGGCCACTAGGGCTTTGATCAAGTCTCCTAGGCCATCTCTTATCTCCCTAAATAAGTTGGTGGGTTGGGGCTTATTAACATAAAGCTTTAGGGCACCGCTCTTGGGGCTAAATGGATCATTTAAAGTTTGGAAGGTGTTGAATCCTAGAATATTTTACTAAGACACTTCATATCTCAAGGCTGCCATCTCAGTAGAAAACCATGGCAAGGCATAGGCTTTAATAGTGCACTTATTTTACTAGTGTCTATCAAATTAGGGGTCACGTTTATATGTATATTATCTATAAGGTCTTGTAAAAGCTCAAACCTCACATCATTTGGATGGGGAAGGGGTTTAGAAGCGGTCCTTCTCTAAACTCCCAATGATTGTGGTGGTCTCCTTAGCTAACCTTTCACAATGTCCCTTTTTTCCATGGTACCCTGGATTAAAAGCTTAATGTTCTTTAAGAAGAGTATTCTCACAATTGGTGATTTTTTATATAAGGCCTCTAGTGATTGGCTTCCTTGGTCCACACTGAAGGCCAAATTCTATCTTAATAAGGAAGATGCATAACCCATTACTGAAATTCAAAGTTCCAACCCTGATGAGTACTTATAGAATATCAGAGTTTCCCCTCTCACACTATGGTGGAAGGATTTGTGTTGGCCTATGGCCATGCCATTTTACCATTATTCTCCCCAATTGAGCTACAATTTATTATCCCCTCATCACATTGACACAAAGGCTCTTAATCATTGTTGGTCTCTCCAATCCCTTCATTGGGTATCGCTCAGGAGGTTTGATCACATTTAGGCAAATTTTATTGAATCCAAAAAATCTTACTTCCTTTGGTGTATTTTCTACTAGGGTTTACCCATGGAGAATCATCTCAAGCACATGGGGGTTCTTAATCCCACTTGCCTGGCTTGTCCTAGAAACCATCAAACACCTCTTTTGGTTTTGTCTACATGCTCACTCAGCCTGAAGATGGATTAACACCCTTTTCAAACCCTTTAGGCCTTAGATGTTCACCTAGAAAATAGCTCTCTTAGGGGAATCTATCCTTTTACCTGTAAGATACAATAAATTTTGAAAGATTTTTCATACTGATATTTTATTTTAGATTTAGAAATCTAGAAATCAGGCATGTTTTAATAAAGAGATTATGGAAAAAAATATTTTATGTAACTAACAAAGTTGATGTGATTGCTAACGTTACTTTCTAGATTCAAAATCAAATAGACAAGGTCCATCTAGAGCTTCATCATCTACATCTTCTCCTAGACCACTGGGGGAATGTTCCTTGTGCAATCAGTTGTGAGCCACATGATCCCCCACCTTGCCGCTTTCCTCCTGGGGGTCGCGGATGTGGGGGAGGTGTCACTGCTCTCGCAACTAGATGTGTTAAAGTTGGAGGAGCTTCTCTCCTCACTCTTGTTGGCCATCTCCTCTATGAGGATATGATAGAGGCAGAGACCCCCTCCATTGAATAAGTTCCCACATGTTGAACTAGCCATCTCTTACTCTAACTAGGATTTGTAGAATGATGTTGATACTAACTAGCAAGTTGATGGTTGGGACCCCCTCCATGTGATGGAAGATCCCTCAGCTTAGGATGGCTGGTGCAGGAAGCCTCAAGACCCTCCACCTCCACCTCTTCCTCTGGTCATAATGTTTGAAGCTATTGCGTAGTTTGTTCTTTGATGTTTGTGTTGTTATGTTGTCTTTTTTTTGTTGTCATGCACTTGAGTTAATTTAACTATGGTTTTCAGCTGTCTATGGGTAGTTAGTTTGAACTATGGTTTCTCTCAAAGCTTTTTATATCTCGATTTGGTATTTGGGGTTTGACTTTTCCACCCTTTTTTATATGACTAACATTATACTATTAGTTTTTTATTTAAATTAATAAAAAAGTGCTTTTAATTTTTCTATAAAAAAAAAGATTTTTTAATTATATATTCAAATTTTAATAATGTCTACATTTCTCTATAAAACATATTTTTTATTTTTATATTCAAATTTTTATAATATATACTTTTCTCTATAAAATAATCTAAATTCTTTAATAAATCATTTGATTTTTTTTTTAAATAAAAAATAGTCTTAAATTTCAAGTTTATATATTTCATCACATTTTTTCTTAGCACATAAAACCACATTAACACTTAAACATAGTGAGTGTATATTTTTCAATATTTCATAATTTTCTGAACATATTTTGAATTATAAGCATGGTATTGTATATATATTTTGTATATTTCATAAATTTTAACTTTTTAAGTTAGAGCCACTTTATATATATAAGCATTATGATATCATGTATATTTTTCAATGTTCCATAATTTTTAACATTTTATCTTCTAATATTTTATAATTTTTAACATTTTATTTTCTAATATTTCATACTTTTAAAAATATCTTAATTTAAGAGCCACTTTATACAAGCAAAATATCATCATGCATATTTTTCAATATTTCATAGTTTTTGATATCTTTGAATGAGTTAAAATGAATTTTGATCATTCTACTATATGAATAGTTGTTTTTATCATACTAATATACATCGCATTCTCAAATTTATAATCACTTTTATCACATCAGGGAATATTTCTGTAGTGGTATTCTAACCTGGACAATGTTGTCAAATTTGAAGTGATGAAGCTGTAGACATGGCCAAGCAGCTCCCAAAAAATGGGAGGTTTGTTGGTGACTAGAAAAAAATTATTAAATTTACCGTTATTTTTTCCCTTTTAAAACAGTATTTTATTTAAATTGTTATTTTGTATTTCTGGTCTGATAAATTATGGTTTAAATTTAACGTGTGTAAAATGCTTCTTTGATTTTTCATATAATCAATTATAGTTTTTTATATATGTCTGGTTACATCACACTATATATATATATGGATTTTTCAATATTTTATAAAAAAAATTAAGATATAATTTGATTTATAAAAATAGTGATATTGCTTATATTTTTCAATATTTTATATTTTTTTAATAAATCTAAAATTATAAGTCAATTTACATAAATATAATAATATTATGTACATTTTTAAATATTTTTTTATTTTTTTACAAATCTTAAATTAAGTATATTAATATTATATTTTTTTTTTAATATCTCATTTTATTTTATTTATGTGTTTTAATTTACAAGTTTAATGACATTGTACATATTTTTTAATTTTTAATATCTTACGAACCATTTTATAACGATAAGAAAAATTGAATTTCAATCATTCCGTTGTAGACATAGTTAGCATTCCTAAATTTGATTTTAAAAGTTCATTTAAATTAAATCCGACAAAGAAATGGAAGAAAATCCATACATAAATCAAGGATCAAAAGGTGAAAGAAGCCAAATACTTTTAGTTCTTTTAATTGGATATTAAGTGAACGAATTCCAAATTTGTCTTTTAGCTTGGTGACCTTTGATTTTGGCATTCTTCTTTTTGGAGGAAAATACTTTCACATGCCCTAGCTTCTGATAGTTGAAAACTATTAGGCGTTAATTAATTTATATACTCATGTGTTGTTAATAAGAAGAACGAATCTTTTACATGTTGAGTATGTTTTGAAATATCCTTGGAGATGTAGCATTCCTAGATGGGAGGCTAGGAACTATATTGATATGTTCAAATGACACAATTAAAATGGTTTCCTTTTCAATGGCATTTTTAAGTAAGCTCAAAGTTCATATTATTATATTGGTTTTTGAGATTTTCCTTTTAAGGAAATGATTAATATAAATTATGTCTTAAAATATATTGTAATATATAATTTTACAGTGAGAATTAACATAAAACTAAAAATTTAACGTTGATAAACTTCAAGATATTTATATATTTATAAAAAAATTCAGAATGTATAATGCTTGTTGCTAAAGGTTGTCAGAACTAGTAATATTGGACTTCAATATTTTACAATCACAACACTAGATCGAATTGAAACTAGTATCCACATAAGATTAATCATAGTAAACATGTGTCTATTTTGAATTTAAATTTAGAAGAAAATTAAATGAAATTTTTTTATGATTGATGGTGGAAACATTTGAACGCAAATCGGTTGGATTTCTTTTATCATCACCATGTAGAATTTTATTTTTGGTGGGTTTCTTCATTGTTTGAACCTAAGTTCATATCAAGTAGAATTGGTTTTACTAAACTAGTTACTTTTCTTTGTCTCCTTGAAGATATTTATGATACCTATGGAGCCCTTGATGAATTGATAATCTTTACCACAATAGTGATAAGGTAATCACTTATATGGTATTCTTTCTTTATATTAATTTTTTGATTGATTTTATAAAAAAAATTATTCGTTTTAATTTCAGATGGGACATGTTTGTCATAGAAAACCTTCCAGATTATATAAAAATTAGCTTCAAATTTACATACCAAATACACAAGAAAATTTCAAGTGAAATTTCAAATGAATCTGAGAAGAAACATGGTCCTTTATTCATAAATACATTCAAGATTATGTAATTACTCCTCTTTATATTTATTATAATTTTATTAAAACTTACTCGTATATAATATTAATAATTTGTGTATTTATTTATCATTCATTATTTATTAAATAAAATTCAAACATGTTTTTCATCAAATATAATTAAATTATAATAATCTAACATGTATTAGACAACATTAATATGGATGATAAAAAAATGTATATATACTTCTTATATTTATTTATATAAAAAGTTTGAAGTTATGAATTATCATATTTATATTATTTTTATCTTTATAAACAAAGATTTTATATTCGTTACATCTTATTTTATAATAAATATGTATCTATTATCAAATATTTATAACTAATTTTTAATAGTGTTATTGATCATGATGCATAAACATTTAAGATAAGTGCAAATTATAGCCTTAGATAGATTATAGCCTTATGTGGTACCTGTGAGTTTAATATGTTAATGTTTACATTGATTTTTCAATGTTATTATTAATTATAACTTATAAATATTATTGTTATATTTTAATATTTTAAATTTTTTTGGGTATTTTTTTTTAGTGGGAGAGTCATATTTTGTTTTACTTATAAGAAGTTAAATGGATAACTTTTAATTGTATGTCAATCCCTGATCAATGTTTAGAGAATGGAACGATAAGTTATGGGATGCGAGTGTTAATGATACATTTATTAATATTAATGGACACTCTTTTATTTGATAAGATTATGGAACAACTTGATTTTCTATCATCAAAATTTCAAATTCTTGTATCATTAGTGAGTCGACTAATTGATGACATAAAAGATTTTAAAGTACTTAAGATTAAAACTATATTTTAACTGAATTAAACCTAATATTAATTTAATATATTATAATAATAAAATTATGAACTAATAACTCTTCAACAATATTTAAAGATTAGAAAATGCATGCAGAGGTAGTTTCAAATGTACAATATTATATGAAAGACAGCCCCAGTTCTACAATAGAAGATGCTTTATTGTATATCACATCTTGTGTTGATAGTTGTTTGTAAGAGATGAATATGGAGTTTCTTAAATCCTTCGATATGCCAACTTGTTGTAAGAACTTATATTTCAATGCCGGCATGAAAGGTATATTTTTATTTTTCAAATATGTTGATGGTATAAGTTTTTCTCATCATGAAGGGATGAAGGATGCCATAATGAAAGTTCTAATAGAACCAATGGGACCATAGCTTCAAAATATAGATCAAAGGATTAGTTTAGGAAGTGATATGTTGGATATTAGATTTAAGTGATATTATAGCTTCAAAACATAGATTAAGATATTAGTGTAGATTTGGATATTATATATAAGATTTAGTTAGTGATGCATATTTTATTCTATAAAAAAATTATTTACTAATTTAAACGTCATGGATTTAGTTTAGTCTTTTTTAATATATTCTTTGGTTTAAATAATAAAAAATTTAATAACTCATAATTATAAATTATCATCAATATTTATTTAATCTAAATATATATTAGATTTCTTAATAATAATAATATGTAATAAATTCACAAATTTTGTTATTAATATTTTTATTTTATTAGTTTACTAATATAAAGTTGTGTGACCTTGTGTTTTATATAAAAATTCAATGATTAATTTTGCTCTAATATAATATCAATTTTCAATAAAAAATTAATATTTAATTTTATTTTAATATAATATTCATTTTAAATAAAAATTTAATAGTTTATTTTACTTTAATATAATATCTATTTCTTTTAAATGGAGTCATATTTAAATAAGGGTCATATAATGACATGTCTCTACCAATAATTTGGAAACAAATTGAAATTGAAATGACATGACTGTTTAGATTTTTTTTTAAATGACGAAATATAATATAAAGACATTGGCATTCATAGATTTAAAACCAAACTCCACAACCTTTTGTAGAATGTAAAAATATAATATAAACACATGAAAGATATATATACTCATGTTTTGAAGTTTAAATCATAATAGAATGACAATCATTTCTCATGATTATGTAATACAATAACATAATGAAAATCATGTTAAAAATATAATATGAACATATATATATATATACTCATGTTTTGAAATTTAAATCATAATACAATGACAATCAGTTCTCATGATTATGTAATACAATGACATAATGAAAATCCCCACAAATGTTTGACATGATTATGTAATACAATGACAATCATGATTATGTAATACAAGGAACATAAGCAATAATAATGATTATGTAATACAATGACAATCATGATTATGTAATACAAGGAACATAAGCAATAATAAAGAAAAAAACATGAACATGTGGTTTGTTTATAAGACTAGATATTTATTTTTCAAAACTTTATATCTGATGTGGCTCAATTATGGTATAATGTAAAAATATAAAGATTATTATCCTTCAATAATTTGCTATCTTTTATTTTATTTTTTTTATGAAATATATTTATATATAAATTTATCAAAATGAATATACAAATAATTCACAAAAAAAATTGGTGGTATGAAAGCACATTATAAAGTCATGCTAGGTACAATTTAGGAACCAAAAATAAAAGCATCATAAATAATTAGGCCCTACCTAAAAACAAGTCATAAGGTTATCATAAAAGAAAATTAAGTAGCTAATGCAAGGCCAGAAGGTAGAGGATCTATATCATCAGGACCCCAGTCCAAGCTTGGTAAATCATTGCCATTTGGATTTGGCTCCTAACCAGTAGCTTGAGCAATGTCCTTGTCATCTTCTTCTTCCTATGTTCAAGTGGGTGAAATGGCCAGAGAGAGCCTAGGGAACTTGTCCAGCACATCTGACCAACCTCCAGGTGGCATCCCCCAAGCATCCAGGCATAGAGGAGGAGGAGGATTATCACAACCATCCTGACTAATAGGGGAAGGAGGCAACGGTTGCCACCCTCATTGTTGCCTAAGAGGGGTCATGCATTGGTACAGGTTGCCACTATGAGAGTAGCACCAAGATCGACTATGATGGTGCCTACCACGAGGTGGTAAAGTAATTTTGTCCTCCAATCTATGTTTCATGGGTGAAGATGGCAAAACCCAAGCCATGGTACAAGGAGCATCTTTCTAATGGGAGAGAAGATCCTGAAGGTGACCAAGCTCTATGGCAACTTTTTGGCTTGAACTTGAATCTGCAAGAGAACATTTGAAATGATAGAAGACTTGCTCAAAGCAGAAACATTACAATCTAAAGAATCATTATTAAATGCATAATTATTTCTTTCTTTCCAAAGCCAAAAGAGAATCTCCACTCTAAAAGTATGTCAGACTTGGGGGTATTTAAAGGGTAACGCCAGTTATCTCCAAGGAGGATGTGTTGCTAATGAAAAAATTCAAGCTAGAAAGCACTGAAGAGGTCATGAATCCACGTCCAAACCCTTTGAACTTTGGAACAATGCCAAAAAAGATAAGGGAGCATCTCCATATGGCCACAAAAAGGGCAAGTGGGGAGGGAAACTCCTAACTGGACGAGTCTTTTGCCAATAGGTAAACCCAAGTACAGCATACACCAAGCAAAATGAGCTAGCTTGGGCTCCACACAAGCCCCCTAGACAGTGCTAAAGTGGAAGCTCCACATGCTAACAAAAGAATACAGACACCGATGGGAATTGAGCTTATCCACCATAGTTAAGTGGGGGGGCCATCCATAGACAAGCTGAGGGGTGTAGTTGTGATCATTTATAATTTAAATAATTTATTATCTTAAATAATTCCAATGAATTTATTCTTCAAAGATAATAATTTTATTCATTAATTACAGTTTTTTCATATTCTATAATAATTGCATGATATTTTATTTTTCCATTAGACTAGAATATTGTGCAAAAAGTTTTTAAATTCACAATTATTACATTAATTTTATTTGTATGGTAAATTGTATTAACATTTTTAAAACATAATATTAGTAAATATATTATATAATTATAATTAATTTCATTAAATACTTAATTAGTATGGAAAAATACGAGATGGGATTTTCTATAAAGTAATCCTCATAATAATTAAATATTAAATTTTACAATGAATTTTATCAATAGTTATTTAGTTACTAAACACCCCGATTTAATATTTTAATATAAATTTACACTTACAAATTAATTGATCTGATTTCAAATTTTATGTAAATAAATAAATGATATATTTAAAATATATAAATAGCGTAATTTAATATTTTCATAAAAACTTAAAGTTTAAATTAATTAATTTGAATTATTTATATGCACTATTTTTATACATATGTTGAATCTATACTAAAATGAAGTAATTCCTTCAAATTAGAAAGGATGAATGCCTTCAACATATCTCTTAAATGTGTTTCATTCTATGTACTACCGAGTGCCCTAAGTAGTAATAATAAAAATAAATCTTAGAAAATGATGATGCAAATAAATGTTGAAAGGAATAATACTAATGACAATATGAATAACATAGGATTGTAAATTTGATATTTATATTTCAGATAATCTTAGTTTCCTATCTCAATAAAGCTCCTTGTATTCTACAGTTTGTTTAGTTTCTTATATTACTTGCACCACCAATATGTTTTAGAATCAAAATCCATAAACCTTTATTTCTTACTAATATATGTTGTTATAATATTATCCCAAATAATAAAAACCTAAGTTGAGATGTACATTCAAATACGAAGATGTATATGTTAAATCTAAATTCTAGAAAACCAAAAGATTTGTGACAATGTAGAAAAAATTACATTAAAATATTTAAATAAAAATAAAAAAATGTTGTAGAGAAGTCATAACCACAAAATATATCAATCATGAGACAAGTGTGGATACGTAGATAATGAATGAAAACACTAAGTAATTGTAGTTATAACCAAACCTTTGTAAATATTTTCCTATGATTATTTATGATTCCTCACTTATAAATGGGTAACTAACATGGAATGTTGTTTTTAGGACCAATATTGATGATAGTTTATACTTGAGTAGGTTTAAATATGGTTTAGCAATGGGTGCCTCTTCACAACTCTTGTGCATATGTTATCCTTTGGCTCTATGCAATAATCCTTGTTTTCTTTCTCTTTGCTTCAAAACCCTAGTCCACACTTTTGACACAAGGCAAATGTGAAACATGGGTTAGAAAGATGATTTGGGCAACCATAATCAGTCCTTGATGGGTGCTTGAGTGTTTCCTACAT